>WYDF02006417.1:0-13874 GCA_009867245.2 Adranes taylori
CTAGGTAAATGTTCATTCAATCTAATTTGAAAACTTCTACCTGTTTGTCCTATATATGTCGATTGACAATTGCAACATCATGCGGAGGAAAGATGATGTTGACGGGAAGTGTTGTTTTTTTTTGATGACCATCTGACCGAGAAGGATAGAGGAGTACAAAGAAAGTTGAAGGAATTGGGAAAGAGGAATGGATAATCGAAGCTGAATGCTAAGGAATGGAAGAGCAATAGGATGGTGGGTGCGGAAAACTCCGAAAGAAGGGGCGTGATAGTGAACGAGCGTACTGTGATGGATGGAGAGAAGAAAGGTTGGTCTTACGGATGGAGCAGAATGGTAGAGAGTAGGAAGACGAGGTGATAAATAGAATATTTGTATATGTAAGGGACGAAGGAAAGGCTACAAAATGGTTCGACAAAAAGGTAAAGGAATAGATGTGGGAGGGGTAGGAATGAATGGGAGATGGTATTTGAGGCGGAAGTTAGGAGTTATAGTAAGGAAAGTAGGAGTTTGGAGAAGAAGGAGAATGGAATCGGTGAGCGGTTTGGTAAAGATGATGCGGATGGAAGGAAGAATGGAAAAGAGGAGTATGGATCAAAAGAAAGTGAATATGAAAAATTGAGGAATGAAGGAAAATAGGATGAATTGAGGAAGGGCGGGGGAGGTATGAATGAGAATGATAAAGAGGAAATTAATGGAACGAATAGTAGAGAATATAAGAGGAAAATTAAATGTGTGAATGCTGGGAAGGGAGATGAGGAGTTTTTGGGAAACTTGAGAATGGTGAGTTGGAATATGGCATAGGGGAGGATTGGGAATGGAAGGGGCTATTTAGAAGATTGATTGATGTGGAGCATAAGAGGATGTTTGTGGTGACGGTGTATGTAATTAAAGAATGAAGTTGTTTTGTGGATAGAGTGAGCGAACTTGTGAGGAAGAGGGACAATGGGAGGTGTTTACGATCTTTGGGGACTGGAATGTGGGAATATGGGAAACTGGAGGGAGGTTTATACGAGGGGAAAATGTGTTTGTCGAAAGAAGGTCTAAGGATAAGGTGACAAATGGGTAAAAAAAGTAATAAATTTATAGAGTGGATTGATGAATATGGATTAGTTATAGGAATTTGATGTGTTGATGGGAATTAGGAGGGTAATTTGACATTCAGAGGGAATGGGGAGGATCTATTCTGGTTATCTGGTTATGGATGAGATAGGGAGTGATTGGTGGGAAAGTTCGATAATTGGAGACAAAATTGAGTCTGACCATTTTCCATTAGAAACAGATTGGGGATGATGCAAGTAGAATGGGATAAATGTAAAGAGGAATTGAATGAAGAGGGATCATACGTTTGGACCAAAGTATGAGGAAAGGTATCGTAGAGAGATTGTGGACGTGAAGGTGAGAGAAGAAGAGTTGATAAGAGGCTTAAAAAGGAGGCGTGAAAATATATATAAACAGAGAGGAATGATGGCGGAATGAGTATGTGGGAAATGATGATGTGGTGGCGGCTGAGTTAAGTATGGAGGAGGCCAAAAGAGAAATTAATAAGATGACGGAAGGAAGGAAGGAAGGAAGGGCTGCTAAACCTGACAGGATTCCGGTTGAGGTATGGGATTGTCTGAAAGAGGAGGTAGTGAATGCATTGACAAAAGGGTTAATAGGATATGTGTGTTAAGGGAGTATGTGCCAGACGAATGGAAAAAAAGGAGTAATTGTGCCGGTATACAAGAGATGTGATAGGAAGAGTGTGTATAGTTACAGGGGCATAACGATTATGGATGGATTGTACAGAATGTATGCAAGGGTTGTAAATAGTACGTTGCATGAGGAGGTGAGAGTGAGACGGATACTATCGCACACTAATGGTATGGCTTATGGCTACATACAATTTCTATCCTCACAACTTATTTTATAATTATTTTAATATTCACGCACACTGATCTCATTACTAATTTGGAATTATTTTATTTTACTTCGATAAATAAACTTGCTACTTGCAGATTTAATTTAATTTAATCGAGGATTTTATACTTAATATTATTATTTAGTTTATTCCCGACTGCTGTTTACTGCAAAGCCTCATATCTAATTCTATTTCGAATACTAAATTCAACAATTTAATTTAATCATGATTTTATTTGAATTAAATATTATTTAACCTGAATTAATTCATGGATGTTATGTTCAAACTCTTGAGTGATATGAATCTTGCCTGGTTAATACAAAATCGGTTTGTGTGATAGTACTGGAGCTTTTAAACGTTTTTTCATTGAGCCAAATTCCTACTAAAACTCTCTCAGTATTTTCCCCCTTTTGTGGTATATCGTATGCATCTAATATATTCTACTTGAATACTCTCGCCACATTTTACTAATAACTTTTGGCCATGATTATCATAAATCAAATCAAATCTGCTTATCTCATATACACTAATGTAAAACAGGCAGTGTCTGTTCACCTCTTGTGGATGTATTACCAATTGAATTGATTTAGTCAGCTATACATTGAAATAACGCGTTGTGTTATCGATGTCTTGACTAATAACTAAGCTCCCCACAATTTGTATAATTATATCATCGCTTTGTATATGGTATGTATTTAATATGGTATATATTGATATATGGCATATATCATAGTATATGGTATATATTTAGTCCTAGATTAAAACTTGATAAGATATGCTAGCTCTTCAATTAGATGTCACCAGCTTAAATATTTTTAAGCGTAATACAAACTCGTACTCATTATTTTTCTAAATTATCAAGAAATTCTAGTACTTATGCAAATTGTAAATTTATTTATTAGAAACAGCACACATTTTTACGGATAAAAACGTCTCCAAACATGAGATTCCGACAAAGTTTTTCATATATTTTACTTCTTATCTGAATATATTTGTAGTGTATACGAGAAATATTTAGAAAGTTGAAAACAATAATTTGTAATATGCAAAGTGTATTTAAAACTTATTCAAATGAGCATCGTCCAACGTATAATTTGTTTTCCGTTTTCTTTTAAATTTAAACGAAGGATATACAAAATGCAATCAAGAGGACGAATGGTAATAGGAAAATCAAAGGAAAGTCGTCGCATAACTTACTAAAGTTTTTCTTTAGTTTTCTAATAAAAGTTTAAGAAAGTTCTAATAAAAATTCTCCTTCTGGGCTGGAGGTAAACAATGTGGACGCAGATAGTTGACGTTACATAAAGGTTACCAAATAAATTTGTGAGAATATCATTACTCCTTTTCAATTTAAGAATAAGGAATTATACAAGGAATCTTTTTCAATAAGGAATAATACAAGTAATTTGTATAAATGTTAGTGACAACTTTTGTAATAACATTTCCATATTCAATAGTTTTAAATACTACATTTAAGTTTTACGTTTCGGATTATAGAAGTTCAAGTCTCAACTTTGTTGACAACTGTAGCCATATTGATTATATAGTTTATTGCTAGCTGCCAATAAGGTTACTTGCATTTTGCCATCACATCGATTTTTTACTTGTGAAAAATGGAACATAGAATTTGTGTTAAGTTTTATGTTTAGAATAAAATAAAGTAAAGTACAGTGCTAGACATGTTAATTTTTGCTTTTGGTTTGCCTCTATACATAAAACAAGCGTTTATAAGTTGTAAAAGCGTTTCCAAGAGGTCCGCGACGATGTTGAAAATGACGAGCATCCTGCGCCTCCTAGCACATCAATAACTGATAATATCATAGAAAAGATAAGAAAAAAATTGTTTCGAAACAGGCGAAACATTCTCAGAGAAATGTCTGAAAATGTTGGCATTGGTCATTTGTCTCATATTAAGCTTGTTATCGGCATATTGGACATAGCCTCACCGAGGCGATAAATGATATAAAACAAGCAATAAATTAATAATCAACAGCCAGAAACCCGCATGGTACCAAACAAATCAAATGGATAACGAATCGATAATTAAATAAATTCAGAATGCATAATAAGTTTAAAATAATTTAAACGACGGAAAGATGTACTATGTATAATCACATAAGTTTTTTACATGCATTCAATGAACTCTGCGTATAAATATGTCGACAGTTACCAACCAAACAACGTTAGTTTTATTCGTGCAGATAAGGGGACTAGGAAACTTAAGTTTGCAGTTTGAGAGCGCTACGTTGTTTTGAATTTGTAAATATGCAAAAATATCGTCATCGTTATGGGATGCAGTACTTTCATTTGAAACGCTTTTATCCAACCAACATTAAATCCAAGCTAGATTCTACTCTGGAAGGGTCTGCTCATTCGTTTGCAATAGCAAAATATTGGGTGGCAGAGTTTAAACAAGGCTATACGAGCTGCCAAGACGAACATCGCAGTGGTAGATCAAATAAGGAGATTACGCAGAAATGGTGGAATAGCCAAAATAAAGGACTGAAGGGGTATAATCGGCTCCAAAGGAGACAATGATAGTTCCATCTACAGACAAGGTCATTGTGTCAGTTGTCTATGATACGCGTCGGATAATTTACAATGATTATATTCAGAAAAGAAAAACAATTAACGGCGAGTATTATGGGCACTTACTGCAGCGTCCTAGTAACGAAATCAAGAAAAAGGGCCGCAATTAGCGAAAAAGAACGTTTTGTTGTTTTTTCAAGACCATAACCAACTTGCATATTCGTTATTTTGATGGCCAAAATCAATGAATTGCTTCCTCATGCACCCTATTTGCCAGATTTAGCTTCTGTGGATTACTTTATGTTTCCAAACTTTGAAAAAATGGGTCAATGGTAAAAGATTTGCCAACAATAAAGAGGTAAAGTCTGCGGTTGATGGCTATTGTGAGAGGTTGACGATTGTCACTATAAACAGGGTATCGAAGCTATTGAATATCGCTGCGAAAAGCGTATCCAGCTAAAAGGAGACTGTAGAGAAATAAAGATATGTTTTCCCCATTTTTTTGGTTTTTTTTTGTTAGGCTAGATACTTCTGAGACTAACTCCCTCGTAATGTTATATACGAGTATTAGAAAGGAAATGAATATTTGAATGGTGATTAATGTAATGCCGTAATTTCAATGTAGGACGTAAATGGTATACAGAGGAGTTCTTCGTTTGCTCTAACTGTCATCCCGAAAAATAGCTATTGAATACCTAAATTGTATACGAAAAACTTTTGCAAATAGAAAATTTAAGCTGTAGTCACTATTATATTCTTTACACTGCTTTCATATGGAAATTAAATGCCAAAGAATGTTAATATTTTTCCAAGGATTTGTATTCATTGCAGAATTTCCTTGCTCTGTTTTAATTTTTAGATCCTCTTTAAACACTACTTCTTTACACTTTTTTGGTTAAACTGGCTGAAAATGTTTCAAATTTTCTGTGTACCAGCTACATTTGCAATTATTTCAACATATGCTTTACTCGCATATTTATTTTGACTACCTTTATGTATGTCTATTCTTTCTTTTGCTGCTTTTCGAACATCTCCATATCACAGACACTGGTTTTTGAGCCAGGGACTATTTTCACTATTTCATTAATCTGTATCGGATGTCACTACTTTAGACATTCTAGTGAAGGGAATAAATCTATTAGATCAATGATTGGTAGAGGGAATATATTTAAGATAAATATAGCAATAGGATAGAAATGATTGGAATAGACAGTTATACGAAAACAATAAATGAAAGGTTTTGAAATACGAGGATAGTTGCGGAAGTGCCCAGACTGACGTATAGATGGCGGTTATTATTTGAAAAGAATGACTATGGTAGAAACCAGGAACTCTATAAAGCTTAAGTTTGAAGTTAGACCACGCTACGTTCGTAGATACGGAAACAATTCGTCATCGTTATGTGATGCAATGCTTTTATTTGAAAGCCCTCAGTCCAATCAATATCAAACCCAGGGTAGATTCTACCGTGAGAGGGTCTGCTCCTTCGTTTGCAACAGTAAAATAATGGGTGGCAGAGTATAAACAAGGCTATACGAATTGCCAAGAGGAACACCGTAGTGGTAGACCAAGCAAGGTGACTACGTAGAAATTCTGACACAAATCCACAAAATGGTACTCAATTATCGTAGACTTAGAGTACGCTAGCTAGCAGACATGGTAGTCAGTACAAAAAGTACAGTCCATTGCATATTGGCTGTACATTTAGACAAGAGAAAGCATTGTGCATGTTGAGTGTCACGATTACTCAAAATGGAACAAATCGGCTCCAAAGAAGACGAAGATAGCTCCTTCTGCAGACAATGTCATGGTGTCAGTTTTTTGAGATGCGCGTGGGATAATTTTGAATGATTATCTTCAGAAAAGAGTATCAATCAACGGCGGGCATTATCAATGATGATTAATATAATTTCTCGAAGGCACTAGTTAAAAATATAAAACATAAAATATAATTATAAAGTGGTAAAAATTGTTTAAAACATCAAATTACAAAAGATTTGGAATGATTCTTAAAAATTTATCTTAAAGATCTGGCGATTTCACCTTTAAAATAAGTCAAAATAAAATTATATGGTGTAGTCGCTGGTTAGAGAATAAATGAAAATTAAAAGGTTTCAAATTAAAATTTACTTGAGAAATATACCAATTTGGACTTTTTTGAACTTGAACTTTGGCAAGTGTCCGTATTTTTGCTCAGTAGAATAATGTTTTGTTCAGGATATAAATGCGGGGAATATTTTGGTTTATATTAATTGTGCTTTGTTTTGGTGAGATATCTGGCAGCAAGCACATGGAAAGGTTGTTGGTTAAGGGTAATCCCAATGGTAGACGACATCGCGGTAGATCAAAAATATGCTGCATTGACTTGGTCGGATAGATGCTCAAAAAAACTTCGAGCAAACAGCAAGGCTTGACTAACACCGCAGGTGGGGCGAGGTGACGAGGGCTACTCACCAAGCTGAGGTGCCATAGATGTAGCCACCACACGTCTGTCAAGACGCTAGGACTAAGAGGGAGAAGCTTTCTAATAAGTTCAGTACGACATGACAATAAAATGCTTTTGCAAAATGCAATAAACATGAAAGATTTTGGATCTGCTGAATATGGGTACTTAGACACTTAGACATTGAATATGGGTACTTAGACACTACAGAGATTTAGATAGGTTAGATAGCTAATTTGAACAATTAAATTTGATTCAAAATAAACATTCCAGTATCGAAATGAACATTTAGAAATATTTGAAAGTTATTTTTAACCAAACAAGTCAAAGAAATTTAGGATTTTGAGAAGAAAACATTCGTCTGTGTCCTTAGCTTAAGAAATTTGTTTCTTGTTAGATATTTTTAAGTTTCTTGTCGCCAGGAACATAAAGTCGTCGGGCACTGAAGTTATAACTCTTAATTTTATAATTGTCTGACGGGCAATATTAGATGTGTTTAAGGGCCATTTATGAGGAGTTTCTTAATCACAATTGAGAACATTTGTTTGGTTTTCAATACGTATTTTTACATTTTATCCAATATTTATTCATACAATCGCTACGCTTCAGTAATGTGGACCATTTTAAGGAACTAAAATACAGTATTCCACTACCAAAACAATTTTATTTCAAAACCAATTATTTATGAGTTCTATGGACTTATGGGACTGTAGCTATACAGATTCAGAAGCGCACTAAGCTTCTTTATTCCAGCAAGGTAAATTAAGAAGTACTAATAATCTTGAACTACATTTGAAATTAATTAATTAAATGTTTATCCATAGTGGATCATTTGAATTTTGTAAAAAAAAACCTTTTTAGAAGATGAATTAATTTTATTCCTATAAAAATAAAACATTGTAGGCCTTTCCAAATTCATATATGCAAATTCTCAAAAATAGATAAAACATAAAAGTTAAATACCTACCACGTGGTAGTATCTTTCTATAATTTCGAAATTATCGATTATGGTTACATGTGGTAATTATTTAACTTTTATATTTTACCTATTTTTGCGAATATGATTTTATTTGTATTCTATATAAAAGGAAGGTCTGAAATGTTTTATTCTTATGGGAATAAAATTAATTTCAAAAAGGTTTTTTACAAAATTCTAATGATACAATATGGCTAAATATTTAATTAAATCTCAAATATAGCTACGATTTCATCAGTTATAGATTTTGGAACGCAACAATTTCAGAAATCTTAGATTTTGGAACAAAATTGTTTTAGAGGTGTATCCCACCTTCATCAAGATGACTGATTTTTCTCAGCAATTGAAATTTTGTCATGTTCAATGACATTCTCAGAATGTGTCCGTTTTTGTTCATCAGTACAGTTGTCTTAATTTATTTCTATTGTTAAAGGCCTTGCACTTTCGTCATCTAAACATTGTGATTCTCTTCTCACCATTTTTGCCAGAAATTTGTTTTCGTTCTCAATCTGAATCATAACGGTAATGTCATGCTCTTGCATGAAACGATACAAAAATTACTAATCTGTTGGCAACTTTAAATCACGTCTTGTGCAAAAACTATGAAGATTGATCTACGCAACTAGAAAAAAAGAAACATGCAACTAGTTCGTCGTTTTGTGCGACTTGGTGATCAAAAAACAAAAAAGAAGAGGACAACGCTATAGAAAATCATATAAATTCAATAGGAGAGACGGGAGAATTCGACCAGCTCTATTGTACGGTGAATAAAGAAAAGGACATTTGTTTTGTTTTATCAAGTCCATCCGGTATTTGAAGTAGAAATATTTGCGTCTGTCTATCTCAATCGGCTATTCTCTAATACGGGACGTATTTAGTTTTGTTTTATACGTACAAACTTAAACTATTACATTTCTATACCTGCCACCCCAGAACTACATCTTAATGATTAAGTTTGGAATTATTCTCAAATTTTATGACTTGTTTTTAAAACGTTATAAACATTATGATAGACTGTAAAAATTGTTACGCATTATCAGATTTATTGTAAGTTTTTGTTTCACAAATAGGTAGTGCGGTAGATTAAGCTCTGTTTGTTAAAACATTTCTGGCACGTCTTTCGATGTTTTGTTTGCAAAATCCTATGTCAACCAAATCTACACCAAAAACTCAGTTTTCTAATACAGTTTTGCTGGCTACTCGCAGGGAAGCTAGTAAACATTTCCCTAGGAGAAATAAGAAAAGGCTTTGGAAGAGCTGGAAAAAACTTTGGTGTTAAGAAATTTATTACGTAACGTATTTTTTACAGCAAAAGATTTCTGTAGTATAGCAGTCGTTGATGGAGCAAAATATTATCAGGTATTAGGTACCTAAATACAAAAGAGGATCGTTAAACCGTACTGAACTGCGGACAAAATTGTTAACTTAGTTACATTCACCTCGTATATTATAAGCTAATATTAAATATAATTTGATTTATGTAGACTCAAATATAATTTATCTAACGCTTCTAATTAAGAACGTATATTATATTACGATTGGACATCGGAATGCATTCATTTCCGTTACTAACTCATACAATTACATTTTATTTAGAAATATCTCACACGCATATTGCACTTTCAATTGTTATACAGACGCACTGCGACTCTTCAATTATAAGTTAGAATATTATTTTAATTCTGGTTTCACATTGCTAGATTCAACATGTACATGATTTATTAGATTTTTAAAATTCATTTACTATATGAACATAAATCAACATTATTTATGATTCCAAATTATATTATTATAATGTATTAAATTAAATATTCATTTTTAAATTCACATAGATCTGTAAGCTTTAACATTGCTTTGAATTTAATAATTTATAAATAACTTTATTTCGTACGAGGAGCAGGAATCAGCTTTATTCCAAACTCCAAAATAATTTATAATTTAATATATCGTTTATAATTAGAAATATCAAATAATCAAATAAAAACAAAAAAAATTAAAAGTCATCTGGAATAAACTTGTAAATATTTTTCAAAATTAGAATTAAATTTTTTTAAAAACCAAGTTTTCTAGCCGAAAAATTAAGTAGTTACTTATTACAGATTATTTAAGTATTTTTGAATCTTAAGTGTGTACCTAGAATTGTTTTGCTTGATTTATTATGCAAGTGATTGCTAACAGGAGTGATTATTTACGAGAGTGATTTTTAATAAAGTTGGTTTCGTGGTTTTCGTTTGGAGTGGTTCTTGTTGGTGTAATTTTTACCGGAGTGGTTTTCAACGGAGTGAGTTTAACCGGTTACGATATTTCTTACACTACTTTCATATGGAAACGAAATTCTTAAGAACGTTGATATTTCTTTCCAAAAATTTGTCTTCAACGCAGTATTTCCTTGCAGTTAGATCTTCTTTATACACTACTTCCTTTACCCCTCTTTAGCTAAACCTGGGGGGAACCAAAGATTTTACCCTTCAGTACCCAATGATGCATATATGCATCAACCACATTATTGCTTCCACTGGCAAAACTAGATGATTTTGCTCTATATAAGCTCCGTGATGCATTTATGCATCAATCTCTTCACCATAGGAAGTCACGCGTAATCTTCATTTCGCACATGGTTTTATTTAATTCATGTGCTTTGTACGTAGACGAGGTTATGCTCAAAAGTGGTACGTGAGTGATACGTGGATGCGAGTTTTTATAGTTATTTATTAAAGCCAGAATTAGTGAAAATTTTTTGGTGGTGTCTTGATACTAAGAGAGTAAGTAAACGTTATTATTTATAAATTAATTATACATTTCTTCCTTCAATTTGTGAAAATATCTGTGGTTCATTTGTGCATCATTTGGCAGTGTGGTACTTACTGCATGGAATGCTGAATGTACCATTTATTCTGATTGTACCATGTAACATTATAGTACATTCATTTCGGATATTTCATAATAATGTTCTATATGCCATTCGCTGTTAAACACGATGGAACTCTTCGAATTTCCTCGGCCTGTCGAGGACATTCCAACAGGCCGTGAATATAAACTATATGATGACATTGATAATCACGATTATATTGATACGGGGAATATCCCAGAAAATATGGATTCTTGAGAACATAGTTTTGAAGAACCTATTATACTGGATGCTCCAGAAAACAGCAAACTCATTATTGACCACTCTGTTTTCGGCAATTCAAATTCTACATGGTTTCCAAAATTCACCTGATGAGTAATATGAGGCTTTCAGTGTACAACCGAAGCCGACTGTGATATGGCGTCAAGGCAATTTGGAGAAAATTCCGCAAGATTTTATTCGAAATTCAACCTTTCCCAATTCAAGCAAAGGACTAGAAACGCCATACCAGTTTTTCAAATATTGCTTTAGCGATGCCTTGATGGAATCAAGTCTTGAAGAAACTATTAGATATAGTGTAGCAAAAAATCCATCAAAACCATTTTCTTTCTGTAAGAATGAGTTATGAAATATTAGGGAATATTTCATAACTCTTATGGAAAGAAGCAGTTAGTTTTCAAATTCTAAAAGACACTATGTTTAGAAATTCATTTGAAGTAATTCGGTTAATCCTTTATTTCAATGACAACACGTGAAACAAGCGACAAATTACAAAAAATACGGTCGGTTATTTTTTGCTAATTTTTGTACATTCCTATGGAAGAGAAGTTATATATAAATGAACAGATTTGTGCTAGCAAATCCCGCCACCAAAGAATTACTTACCCCTCAAACCAGACAAATGGGACTATAAACTATTTGTTCTGTGTGTAGTGCCTGAATTCGCGTATAAATTTTTATGATTCGACGAAGAGACCTCCTAATGAACCTGATTTGGGTGCTACTTGTAATGTAGACTTGGGTGCTAGTTCGTTCGTCTAGCATGTGACATACCTAAAAATTGTTTCCATGAATTATATTTCAACAAGTACGTTTTGACTATTTCGTTATAAAAAACTTTTTGCGTATAATATTTCTTGATGTTAACAATAAGCAAATGTGTACCCGTGAATGTTTTGCGCAATATTTCGGATTTCGTATAGTGCTGTTTACGGTTTTACGATATTTGGCATAGTGAGGTCGTAAGGGTCCCATGCCTTTGTATTTTCGAAACAAATATCCATTTAACAACGTCAGACTTTCGTCACTAATTCACCCATTCCATCGTTGTTCCTACATGTCCAAACAGGTTTTAGCTTGCACCGCCCAACCAACAGTTGAATTTGTATGAATTTATTGAAAGCCTCTAAATAAATTTGTATTAGTTTGTCTACGACCTAAATAAATCAATATTCTTTGCTGTACCATCACCGGTTCAGTTGAGAGTGTTTTTATAAGAACTGAATATCTTGATGAAGCTAACTCAATTATATGTCACAAAAATCAACGTGCCATATTTGACGGATGCGCCGGGTCTTTGATTGTATAGCATAATTAATGGGAAGTTTGTTCCTTTATAAATTTTAAAAATTTTGGAAATTCATATTTTTGATGAAATTTATTTGTGCATGTCATACCCAATGAATTTTAGTAGATCTACTGTTAGATCTTGATGGATGTTGCCTTTTTAACTTGATTTTTGTAAGGATTTGTTGACATTTTACAGCTTTTGTCAATTCAATTTCTGAAATTTTGCAAAGTTGGAAATTATTCATCTAAATTTAATTATGTATAACTGAATTCAATAAAAGTATGTCCAATTTATTTATTTAAACTGTTCGAAATTAAAAAATTAATTAAATACAGAAGAGTGATTAAAGTGGGAGGAGAGAGGATGATGTTTCTGATGGTATATCTTAAAAAGCAGTGAAGTGATTTTAAGAGAAAGGTGAGTGAATTGGAGAGGGTAAAAGGTGAGTTATGGGATAAGATTGTGATAAAGGGTGATTGGATTGTTCGCTTTGGGGAAGAAGGAGGAAGATGCAGAGAATGAGAGGAGGTGTATGTGGAGAGAAACTCTAAGGATAAAGCGGTGAACGGGGAATGGAAAAAGTTTACAGCATGGGTAGGGGATGAGGGGTGGTGTGTAGCAAATTAGTGTGCGGAGGGATTTTCGGAAGGTAATTTGACTTTTAGAGGGCACGGGGGAGGATTGGTGGTGGACTATGTTGTAATGTGTGAGAGGGCTGTGGAGGGATGGAAAGAATAAATGTAGGTGAAAAGGTGGAGTCGGATCACTTTCCTTTAGAGGCGGAATGGGGCTGTGGATGAATGACGTGGGTGATAAGGAATGTATGGAAAGTTGA
Source organism: Adranes taylori (assembly GCA_009867245.2). Classification (NCBI taxonomy): domain Eukaryota; kingdom Metazoa; phylum Arthropoda; class Insecta; order Coleoptera; family Staphylinidae; genus Adranes; species Adranes taylori. Next base: position 13,102 of record WYDF02006417.1, read on the forward strand.
GAATACGGAGTGAGCGAGTATGTATGGACAGGGCTAGAAAGGAGTTAGTTGTGAAGTAAATTGGGAAAATATGGTTAGATTGGAGGAAGTGATCGGTGTCGTGGAAGAGATGTTGGAGAAGAGGAAGAAAAGGGAAGAGGGAGTGAGGAATGAAGGGAATTTTTTGGAAGTAAACAAAGAATGTATAAGAAAGAAAATAAAAGTAAGACAGGTATAAGGAAAGTAAGGAATGGGATAGCTAGGTGGGATGAATTTAAGAGTGCTAAAGGTGAGTGGACAAGAGAGGGTTACAAGAAGAAAGAAAGGACTAGGAGGAAAGAAGAGGAGGAAATAAGTAAAATGTGTAGCGAGAGAGAACGACTTTATGGAAAGTATGACGGATGTGGAAAAGCAAGAGAGAGAAGCAAGAATAAATGAAAGTAGATATAAGCATGGGTATCTAAATTAAGCATGGGAGAAGAAAGAATTATTGCAATGTTTAGATGTGGGAATGAGGAGGGTGGAAATAAATATTGAAAAAATGAGGAGGAAAATGTGGAAAGAAGAAAGGTGGAGCTATTGGATAAAAAAGTGTGAGGTGTTTGAATGGGATAAAAAGGAAAATGAGTAAGAGGAAAATTGATGGGTATGTGTGGGGAAGGAGGGTAAGGGTATAGAGTAATGAGAAGAGTGGGAAAGGAAATAAATAAGAGAAAGTGGGAAAGAAATTTGAAAGGAAAAATTGTGAAGAAATTAGAAGGGAGGGTATGAAAAAGAATGGAAGGATTAGAGGT
>WYDF02006428.1:0-13872 GCA_009867245.2 Adranes taylori
ATGTATAACAGTTAAATCTAAACTCACCTATCTACCCGACTCACTAAACTAGAAATTTAACTTAACTGTTCTACAGTTTGAGAACCAGATAATTCAACTAATAATTGTGGTCATGTAAACTGGGTTTCCGTCTTGTATATGTAACTCCTTAAATTAGCACAGAATTAAATAAATACATGGGACTACAAAATAATTTACTGGATCGAAATAAATTTTGGTTGTGTCTTAACAAATAATCCGCACAATTGTTATGAAAAAATCCGCGCTCCCTTTAGTTACTGAATAATATAATACTCCTTAGAAACCTGGTTTTTCAAGCTTATGTGTAAAATGTCAAACAAATAGTTTTTGATTCTTTATTTCTTTTGTTCAATTTTCTCTCCACCACGTCACACGCTGTTAGGCCATCTTAAACTCTCGTGCTTCCATTTCATCCTTATTAACTATTTGGTCTTATACTGCCAGCTTCGTTGTCTATAGTATCGCTACCGCTCAATGTCAATACTTGCTCCTTCTTTTTATCCTACTGTTATTTTAAGCCGTATTACTTACATTTAATCCCTCCTACGCCAACACCTAAATCTTATGAATACTTTCGTTGATCTGAATTTTATAAAGTCATATATTTGAATACAAAAATAAACCTTTAAACTTACCAAGCTTAGTAATTTTAGGTGATTCAAAAACTATTCTAGCACTCTGTCTTACGCCGACCTGATCCACGTTAGCTTCATCTAAACAGCTTGAGCTGTAACTCTCACATAGCAATGCATGCCTCCTTTTTCCGTGATTATAGCAACTTTATGAATCAAGGTGACTGGATATAATAGTGACTGGAACGTTAGCAAGCTTCATGGTCTGATCTAAATTGGCGACTTGATGGAAATTATTTTAATACAAACACTAAAATTCACTTACACCTGTGGTACCTTAGGCTACGTACATCTTCTAGAAAAATTAGTTCTTGTCTCAGATTGGGCAATGATTGTTTCCCGGCTCATTTTTTCCTTATTAGAGTCATAGATTATCCCTTTTGTCTTTGCGGAAAATTTGGTGAGTTGAATCGTATTTCCTTTGATTGTAATTTGAACTCTCGTAATAGTAGTGCTTTCATTCTACCTTGCTTTATTTAAGTTCAATTACATTAAAGTTGAATCCCCGTTTCATAGTACATCAATTCTTGCATCCTTGTCCAAGGAAATATGTCTTTGCCTTATTCATTTTCTTAATCAACGGCTATTTGAATTTTACTTAGATATTGCAGTGTTTATTAATATAAACGGATAAATTTATCTCACGCTAAAAATGTATTTCACTTTTTCAGGAAAAAACCACTTTTTTGACTTAAACGTATTTTTCTATAAAATAATTATCACCTTTCTGATTTTACTATACGTTTTATTCCAACGGCATAAATTACGCAGTTTAAGTTTGTTTCTAGTTACATCTAATTAAATTAAATAAATGATAATCAACTTTTCAAAAAGCCGGGAAACCGACCGGCCCCTTTTCATATTTTGGCAAAGCCACTGGGATAGGGTATTTTTCAGTCTTTAGAAACCTGTACTCCACCCAGACATGTTATCTTTAAATTGTCGGATGCGGCTACCTTTCCTGTCCAAATGATATTTTATGAAGCAACGTAAATCAAATGTGCTTAGTGGATAGGCCCAACTAGAACACTTTAATATTGAGCGCTTTCTAGCATTTTCCCCGGTCTCAGATATAGTTGTTTCTCCACCTTTATTTTTTATATTTAAATTGCCAGCTAATTTATATTGTTTAAATTACCTGTGCAAAGCAGATTGCGAAACTACAAATTTTTCCTAAGGTTTTGTAACAACATTCGTCTCACCGAGGTGAATAGGGATAACAATTTTAGCGTTATCCCTATTCACCTCTGTTAAAACAAACTTAAAAAAAACTTTTAGAAAAATTTTTATTTCTAAGGCTACAATGAGTTTATTTTTAATTTAATAAATGATATTTACTCACCAAAATAAGTTTTAAAAAGTACAGTCAGTTAAAAGCCATGAAATATTATAAAATATATGAAAAACTAAACTTTGCTCTCTCAAATACCCAATCAGAAATGATTATTTGGTTTCAATGGCTCAGCTGTGTCCTTGGCAGGACCCTTACCAATCAACTGCCAGTGTGTGCAACAAAACAAAAAAAAAATTGCGCGGTAAATAAATTTTTTTTTTTAGTTTTTGTAAAAAAACTGGTTTTTCTTTATTACGAATCATTTTCCTCTTTTCATAAAGCCCCCACAGTAATTAACATAATCTTTTTTCACTCTTACCATTTTGACTAATTTTTATAATGCGTATTAAATAACAAATCTCTATAAATTATTAAATTATTAAAATTATTATTAAAAACTATATATAAATTATTAAAAACTAAATAAATAAATTATTAAAAACTAACCTCAAAGCAAAACAACAGGAAGAACTAAAAACACCATCTAAATAAGTTAATAAAACAAAAGCGGCTCGCAGACTTCGTTCAATTCGCGCGAAGTTATAAACACGGACCTGTTCGTGTGTGCTAAAAACGCAGTCTGTGGAGAAAAAGAACGCACGTTCATCGTCGCGCTATATCTGATTCGATTAGGTTTTGTTCGCGCGATTTTGTTCGCACGTTCCAATTCGCACAAATTGAACGAAGTCGGTGGAGCGTTTAAGCCGCGTAAAACAATTACGAAAGGGTTTTTGCAGGGCAAAGGTTATAATCTGTTTCACCAATCTTCCTCTTTAGGACTAAATTTTGTGTCAAGTTCGTAGGTTTGACAGTATTAATCTGACTTCATAATAATCACACGGAGTCGTGATACATCACTAATCTTATGGGAGGATGATAGGTTTTTCCTGGTAACTGCTGCAACATTAAAAGCTTTACTAGGGGAATACATTGCATTGACGAATTCCTCAGCACAATCCTGTCTCAATCCCATATCTGTAACCGCTGTGGTTTTGTAGGAAACTTGCGGTTGAAATTTAAAACTTTCATAAAGAAGTTTAGCGAAATTTATGAACTCTACGTTGGAAATGTACTACGTACATCTATATTAATAATAGGTAATATTGTGAAGCAATACGAGTGGTTGTTAGTAGACAGAGAACAAGCCAAGGGCTTATATCTAAATACTGAGCAAACGTGTTTACCTAGTAATAGTACATAATTTGTAATAAGGTTATGTGATGATTTTGTTAAATTGTCGACTCGATTTGACTCTATTGGAACTTTAGATCAAATTTTGGGATAATTCCCTGACCCCTATGTGGGAAAAGGGATATAAGTACATCTACATTATTAAGCATATTTAGTTACCTGATGTTTGGAAGTGGGTTCCGTCCTAAAACTAGATTTTTTTGGTATTCAAATATTGAATGTGTATCTGGTGGATGTCATGTTTAGATTTAGTTATCAGCCGTTTCCGTGTTTTTTTATAGCACTTTGCTAATTCTCTGATCTAGTGAATATCCCAGAGTTGCAGTTTATGTAGAAATGGCCTTTATTCTGGTTACGTTAAATTAATTTAAAAGGAAATTTTGTAACCTGAAAACATTGTTGTTATTCGCCAGGTGATGACTATATTGATGATTTACCGATGTAAAATTATGGCGGCTATTGGTATCTCTCTTCAGCAGTTCGTTTTCAAAAATTCGTTTTCATTCTATTCATCTAATCCATTTTCTTTTTATAAATAATCGTCTTAATTGTGAATGAAAAGTAAGGTAGATTCCGTCTTCTGATGTTTGGTAGATCCGCAGGATTTTCGTAGATATGCGCGTAGGCGTAGAAATGCATTGAAACGTTATGATAATTGGCTTTTTGTTGATGAGTAATGATTCTGAGGATATTGACTAATAATTTGCGTTGACGGAATGAATTTGGCCTCTGCCGAAATACTGAAATTGGCGTCGGTGATGTCCTCAATCTAAGCAACATCTTCTCGTATGACTGTCCATATCTTGCACCGATCAAGGAAAATGGGGAAATAATATAAGAATAAGAGTAGAAGAAAATGATAATTAATTGGGAATCGAAAGATTCAGCAGAAGATGTGTCGTCTGATATTTAATCTTTTAGTTGTTTCGTAGAATTTTATTTTTGTCGAATTTTTTTTTACTGGCTTTCGAATCTGTCCTGGAAGACTCCTTTTAAGCGAGTTATCTGGGAAGGAAAGCATCCGTTGAGCTGTAGTGTTTTACATAATTCGATGGCTTTCGACAGCGTCTGCCGCAAAACAGGATAGAAAGAAGCCTCTGCTACAAAATTTTTAGGAAGGTTATACTTCCGGCCAATCAAAAGTTTCTTCCTGATACGTTAAGAAAATTTAAGGACCAAAGTTACATTATTTTGTTGACGGTTACCTATTGAAAATGCAAGAAATGGTGATTCCTAAAAATGGTGGGTCACACCAGCGGTGGAAATAATAGCTCGATGCGTTAAAATATCAAAGTATCTCATAGGAAAATACATTAAACTAATATCAGGTTGTTAAGCGCCAAAAGGATAAAAATCTTAACGAACACTTAGAGAATTGTGTAGGATGAAATTTCCTGTCCAAACTTGCATAAGCCGACAAACGAAATTGTTATTTTAAAATGATAATCATAAGAAAACTCGTTGGCTACATGGCTATATCGGCTACATCGGGGTATATTTACATCAATGAGAGCCGATGCCGTTTCGGCAAGTACAAAGCTTTTGACGTGATCATATGCCGCTCGCTTCTTATCGGGGCGTAACTGGTCTGATGTTTTTTATTTGTATAGATGTGTGTATGTTGTAGAAGGTGACGACCTTGCACTTTAACTGATTTCTTTCTGGCTTTTATTTACATGTTAAGATTATACATATTTTCTTGTATGGTTTTATATATATATTTTTTCTTCTTAATTTAACTAATTTACTTCTGATTAAATGATTGATTAATATATTAAGATTACATTTAATTATACATTTTATATTTCTTTGATGAATTAGATTAGTCAATTTAGATATATATTATTTAGATATATAAGATCTCATTTAATTTATGATTTATTAAGGAATTGTTTATTGCGATTATTAATTAATTAAATTACTGGGAGTCCGATATCAGAGGATATGATGCATCTACCTCGAGGTAAGGCAAGAGTAGCTTGTGCGGGTATATTATAGAGAATATTCCCTGTTTATGTCACAATAAGACAGAAATTGTGTTGAGTAGAGAAGATGGTTCGGTTAGAAGTCGCGGCGTGTGGACGACGTGTTTATTCGGGAATACGGCGGTACTGAGTTGTCGTCTATCTACAGTTGGGAATATTTGAGATTCTGAATTGGCACCATTGTAGAACTGTTTCGATTTTTCTTTTGTAGGACTGAGAGGGGATATCAAAGTTGAGTAAATTTGTGATACTGGGCAAATGGAGTTGGCTGATTGATTATTAGGTGACTTAAGTGTCGAGATGGCGTTTAAGGGGAAATAGGAGTCTTTCTGAGGCATTGGGAGGCCGATTATGGATTGTCTGCGTGATTCACTCTCGTCTGCCGATCACTACCAAGAACACGTCAAAGTTGGAGTGACCCTTTTTGCCAAGAGCATAATGTCGTTAGTATAAAATTAATCGGAAATTAAAATTGGGTTATAGGTTATGGTTTTAAAGCAAGCCACTAGGCTTTAGTTGTTGGTGAAAGCCCAGATTGGATAAGTTAGTGAATATTTTAGTTGTAAAATGTGGTTTAGACTTTTATAGGTCATCACCGTAGGGCATAGCCCTCACCTCATCCTCTGCGGTTGCTCGCAGCAGCGGTAACTCGTTATCAGGTCATCGTAGGATACTGAGAGGAATTTCGGAGTAATTTTGGAAATAGCTGTTCACGTGGTGATTGGTGAATTGGTCAAGTAGCAATCTTGAGGCCCATCCATTTACCACCACTTGCATCTGAAGTTCGGATGCCAACGTTGACTAAGGCTTAAACAGCTGTTGCAGATTCCCCAATTCCTGAATTGTAACAGCTGTGAAATCGTTCATCAGTCACCCGTCGGGTTCGGCGTTGGAACTTCCTGGGAGACCGACCCAAATTTTATATAGGTTTACATAATTTTATATGTAAACCGTATAAATTTTAATTGATTTTTGGCGCATCCCGCAATTACAATTTTGATATTGTAGGATTTTTAGCAACTTCACTTAACTTATATAAATTTTACCACACCCGTGGTATTATAACAATAGAAGGGGGCTTTGGGTGATTTCCTATCGGGGTGTTAATTTAAAAAAACGGGTTGTTATCATAGAGAATTTTACAGTTTTTGGGGATGATAAATTTTACTAGGATACCGTTAATTTGCTTAGTAGCTGTCCTTTTTAATATTAAATAATTCTAACCCTGGGTCTTTGAGACCTGACGCCACAGAGTCAAAATTTTATATTTGTAAAGTCCGTGGACGTTCCACCTGTGTATTTATGTTGAGTGTTGCCACCACCATTTTAATGTGTTTGTGAACGGAGCAATTTTGTGATACTAATATTTTATTTCCGTCCGTAGGTGGCGCGGAGCGGAAAATTTAGATTAGTGAGGTAGGCTTGTAAATATTAGGCAAAAGGGCGTTGCTTGTATATAGTCATTGTACAGAGATCATTATGTATATGTAGTAATCATCTAGAAGTAAGTATGGGGCGATGATTACATTTGCACCTCTATGGGGATACATAATTAAATATTTAAATGACAGTAAAATATATATGTAAAATATATATTGTACCAATAAAAGAACTTTGAACTTGTGCCGCTTAATTCATTATGATATTATCTGAACATACATCAATATCATTGAAAGTATTTATTATATATTATAAATAAAGTGGTGGCTTTATTATTGTTAACTGGATTATTTATTTGTGTGCATTCCCCACCCTCTTTTTATCCGAGATTTAGGCAAAATGTCTGGCGCCCATCGAAGTCAAATTCGGATGCCACATTCCAAGTACGCACTGAGCAGCTTGGCTGGACCTCTCCGTAGATCCCGACCTCGCCGCGACACACCACCTTCAGCTTGGGTAACTGTTGTTTCTCCAAGGAGGCAGGTTATAATCTAGTGTAGGTACAATGTAAAGTCTTAGTAAATTGCTATTACAATGAAAATGGATAGTAATTTATTCTTTTTGATGTAGATACGTGGTTTTTATCAACTATTTTTGTTAATTTATTAAATAAAAAATATATTTTCCATAAAATAATTTACTTATTATAAAAGCACTAAAACGTTTAAAAGCATTGAATAACAAAAAATCTTAATTTTCACAAAAATGTCAATTACCAGGACTAGCTTAGAAGGGCAGTGAAGATAGCAACTATTAGGAGGAGACGAACGACATGTCTGCTATGAAGTGTCGATCGACGTACGTTTTACTTAATCGAAGGGATAAATCGAAAGCTTATATGTGACCTTTGTCTACGTACTAAACGAGGAGTTTACTATGTACGTCTATAGAGTAGAGTCTGATTAAAGTTCAGGATGCATTTATTCAAGAATAGTTTGTTTGTATGTTTAAATTATTAATCGTTATACATTGAAGTCTTTAGCGTTTTAATTGTGTAGTCATTTCTATCGTTACAATATTATTATTTGCTACATCTGAACTAACCTTAACATCCAATGTATCCTAATTTATCTAATATTCCTTCACATTTTATCTTGCGTCGGTGATGGGCTTTAAGCGAAAGAAGTACTATTATTGGCAAGTTCTCTTTAAAGAATATCGATAAAGTAAAAACTTATACTGTGAATCATTTTCATAAGATGACAATACAATTTAGGACATTATTAAAAGCTTACATGGCAAATTGTTGAAATGGGAGAAAAGTAGGGGTAGAAATCCGAAAAAAAGAACCAAAACCAAGAGAAAGATGCTTGTAACGGTCGCTGCTGGAAAAATTGGAGGCAAACATTAAGGAAACTTGGCACAAAGATCAACGTATCACATTTAATGCCAGAAATATCTTATATAGTATTACATAAAAATATATAATATTCTACGAGAAAGTGATGTAATTCTAAGAAGCCCCAAATCATTGCCAAAATATACCCAAGCGGAGCTAGAAAGTAAAAAGCTTTAACTTCGTAAACTTAGAGAGACTCATTTGGAACGGTTTAATAAGCTAATATCGCAGAAAACGTGAAATTTAAAAGACAAGTCTAATTTCAAAACAAAGTTCTTGTATGGTTGGCCATTAGTGAGAAAAGTAGATCTAGGCCTTACATGGTAACATTTGGATTTGCAGTTAAGCAACATATGATGCACTAGAGTGCATTCAGTGGAGATTAGTTCCTATCATTAGGAAATATCACAATGATGGCAGTCACATCTTGTGGATATGTCAACATCGATGCTCAGTAGTATGAAGAGTGTAAGATTAAGTATATTACTCGTTCTGGAAACTTTGCTAACGTACTACAATTGCGACCAATTGAAAGTTTTTGTATTTGCTTAAGCAAAGAGTTTATGCTAGTGGATGGGAAGCCAAAAATACAGATGACTTACAGAAGAGAATACAAAACCCCCAGTACTCCGAACGCCGCGCTACTCCGCTCGACGAAAGACCTTTCGATTTCAGCGGTGTAGTACCGTACGTAATGTACTGAGCGAGTGGGTTGTGAAGTTGTAATTTTTTTCAAAATGACTACGCAAAGAAAGCACGTCACATTAACTTTAGAAGACAAGAGCAAGATAATGAAACGACTGGACAGTGGGGAGACTCTTTGACAAAACTTGCTTCAGAATACGGCCTTGGTAAATTTACTGTACATGACATTAAAAGTAAGAGGGAAAAGATAATCTCTCATTGTTCTCGTACGGAATGTGGTCCAGGAAAGCGGAAAACTTTGAAAACTGCGGAAAATGTTGATGTTGAATAGACATTATACATATGGATAGTACAGCAGAGAGTTAAAAGTAACATCCTGAGTGGTGATATTATCGCAGAGGATGCTAGATTTTTTTACCGAGAAATGATGCACAAAGACGACTTTCGTGAAAGTAGCGGTTGGGTGTATAATTTTTGAATCCATTTGGAATGAAACTGCTGAGTTTGCCCGGAGAAAACATTTCGAGCGAAGAAAATGCTTTTGAAAGTTTTAAAATCGAGTTTCTGAATGAAATAACAGTAAAGGGACTCAATCGTGAACATGTTCATGAGTTGGGTCTTTACTGGAAGTTACTTCCAAGAAAGACACTTGTTTTGGTAGGAGAAAAAGAAGCTGAAGGGCGAAAAATAAGCAAAAAAGGGATAACCTTTTTTACTGCTTCAATGCTGCCGGAACCCTTAAGTTACGGATGTCAGTAATTGGAAAAACTAGTCCAAGAGCGTTTAAGAACATTGTCCTTCCAGTTATGTATTTTAGCCAAAAAAGTGCGTGGATGAACATACAAATATTTCTCGACTGGTTTCACAACGAAGTTTTTTTTGCCGTGAGAAATCACCTTAAGTCTATAAACCTACCCCAAAAGGCGATTCTACTCTTGGACAATTTCCCTGGCCATCCGACAGCTGAAAAGCTCATAAGTGCAAATTTATGGTTTGCAAATTTACGACAAGCAAATTTATGGTTTGCACCTACCCCCAAATGTAACTGCACTTGCTTAGCCAATGGACCAGCATGTAATCGCTGGGATCAAAATGCGGTACGGAAGAAGTTTGCTTTACAGTGTAGTGTCGTCAAATGAATCTTTAGAAATTGTCATTAAACGATTAACAATATAAAACGCGTTTTTAATCCTAGTTAAATTTTGGGATGAAACCTCTCAGGGGAACATTGTCAGCTCTTGGTCAAAACTTTGGCCTCTTCTGCAAAGACCAACAAAGGAAAATTATTCAGAACCCTCAATTGTTAATGCTCTCCAAATTGTCCCTGAGCAGACAGATGACCGCATTACGGAAGAAGATTTCCCTGAGTGGCTGAACGAAGAAGCGGCTGGGCTAGGATATGAACACTTAAGTGGTGCTGATATCGTTCAACCTGTGCCAGATGAAGCAGACAGCGGTGATGAGGAAACAAACGGTGGTGAAGAAGAGCCAACTCAGAGAGTGAGAAATACAGCGGTGTTGCAAACTTTCAACACCTGTTGGGCATGGGCAGATCATAACAACATTCCAGCTCACCAGATCCTCACCATTCGTCAACTGCGTGACAACACCTTTCGTAATTCCATCTAAAAAGCACGTCAAAAAAAGATTCAAGACTTTTTTAACTGACTTCTTATTGTGACTTTTTAAAGTGATTTTTATGGTTTTTTCATTACCAATTTACTGTACCAATTTAATATACTGCAACTTGTAATTATTCAATATTAACAGTTTTGTAATAAAAATTATTGTTTTGCCTTTCTTCTGGCTTTATTTTTATCATTTCCTCAGTAATCCGAACGTTTTGGTAATCCAAACACCTCAAACAAACAAATATTCGGATTAACAAAGTTCGCCTGTACTGCACAAATGAGATCTGCGAAATCCTCATGCCTGGATCTAAATTATATTAGCGGCCAGCCATGGCGCAAATTATATTATTTCGCATTACTTTTTGAAGTTGTTTCCTTAATTTATTCAAATCTTTAAATTAACTCGTTCAATAAACTTCAAAATGGTTTTGCAGAATTTTCATTTTTGAGAGAAAGAAATTGATATATTTAGGCTTAAAAAAGTATCATATGAAAATTGCAATTTAGTACAAACTGGTTGTACCGAATTAGCCACAAATTTACAAGAACTGAAAATATTGAAAGGTTTGAAGCATCTACCAACCACAACTATTCTTAGTTTCACAAGAAATTTTGCATAAACTAGAATGATTTCCCAGCAACCACCAGATCACTGCTACCTAACATTTTCATGTTTACAATGACTAAAACTTCTAGGATAAAACTTAGGAAGCCAACATATTTTCTTTGTGATCTGAAGTTAAAATTTTGAGTCTTCTACTGCTTTCGGATTGTGTATCCAATCCGCGGGAAATTTGTGTTTGAAACCACTACCTTGTTGGCAATATTCCACGTTCTTGAATCACATAAACTGCCAATAAAATGAATTTGACACTTTAGTTTGATGGTGCCAGTTGGGGCATTAAAAATCCTAAGCATATGCTAACTATTTAACTATTTAACTAAGTATATACTACTTGAAATAGATGTTAAAATAAGAACATGCTTCATAGAGAAGAAATTGAAACAAGTATACGCTGTTTCCCAGATGTTGAAAATTCTGGAGCTCCAAACAAGTCAGTGTACCTTCTACGGCTGGTAAAAATTAGTACCCAGTGTACCTTGCACTCTGTTCAGTGGGTATCCATTGGTATTTTGAATTTAAACTGTCTAAAACCAGATGATCTAAATGTGATTTGACTAGATTATTTGTCAAAGAAAATTTTCAAATTATGTTATCTTGTTTCTTATGTCAAATTGTTTTTTGTGTGGTGCTGGTAATTTTTACAGACAATTGTTTTTTAACCAATCCTGGGAGTATCTGGTTATGTTTTTAGGATCTAGATATAAATCTAGGTACTTTTAGAATGTGTATTCGCGCAATTCAAATTTAGGGGTTATAAACCAATATTTGGCAACAACAACAACAAACACCATGTAAAGCACCATCTAAAGCCGAATGTATAGCAATATAGGCAAGCAATGACACAGAAATGTGTGTTTCCCTTATTCCATGCTGTTTCCCATAAACTTTAGATCGGTAGGGTTGAACTATAGTAACAATTTAAGCATTATATTATAAGTGCTAAATCATCAAGTAAATATCTCTCCATTTGATCAAATCATGCTTCATCGCTGTTCAATCGACATTGATCATGAACATATTACAAAAAATTCAGTAATTTTATTTATATGCAGATATTTTAATTTTTTGTTTTAAATTATGTGGTATTTCTTTTAGCGATCCCTTGTATAATATAAATATTTATCAATAAAAACATTGTTTATTTTAATGTAGGCATTAAGTTAGAATATGTAGGTAGTAGCGAACAAACTAAGTCAACTGTTGTTGTTTCATATCGAATAGATACTATATAATATTTACAGGGCACGTTTAATTACAGAACAGAATTATTCATATTATATGTAAAATTTAGCTTACAATTGCAAGGTGGCAATTTATCAAGTTCGAAGAGTTTATTTATCTTACGTGTATGTCTAATATTAGGTTCGATTTCGCCACAACGGTGCCTTTGTCGTTTATAAGATCCCTAAAATTTGATGTATTGCGCGGTGTCATTATTTTGTATTTATTTATTGTTGATTTCCATATTCATCATCATCATCAAATAGTCCCTGATGTCCACTGCTGAACGTAGGCCTCTCGCATGTCCGTCCAGACGGTCCTGTTTTGCGCCACCTGTATCCAGTTCGTTACTGTTTTCTTGATGTCATCGGTCCATCTTGTTGGAGGCCGTCCCCGGTTTCTATATGCTTGTATTCGGGGTCTTCACTCCAAAATTCTCTTTGTCCATCGGTCATTACTCGTTCTCGCTACATGGCCAGCCCAGTTTACATATTACTTTATTTTAATTAATAAATTATTTTTTTAAATATTTTGAATTACTATTGTAAAAGCATTTGAGTATCAAATTAAGTTTTTCTAACTCTTTGACGGATGATAAATCAAATATTCTCAAGCGAGCCACGACTAAAGTAAACAAAAGTAAAATTACATTTTTTTATCTGCTATAAATGAACACATTTATCAGGTCAAATAAAGGTAAGATCTTTCCGTGAATATAAGGAAAACCCGTACTTATGATAAGTAAAAGTGTTTTGAAAGACTCATCCTAATAATGTACACAATATTGAAATTGCTTATAAATAAACCAACATAGTGAAGCCCGTACAGATCAAATGAAAGCTAACGTACAGACCTTTTTATTGGCCAACGTGGAAAAGGAATAAAACGAGAAACGAAATTTTAGGTACGTTTCCTGGGATTTCCAGAAGCCGTGGAAAATTTAGACATAAACAGAACCGTAATCATGCAATATACCAAATGTTTCGTATGTGGATAAATTTTATTTATAGAATTTTAATTATATGGAATCACAACTTTTATTAAAGTATTTATTATTAAATAATATAATATTAATGGCACAAATAATATTCGATTTTCGATGATTGCTTGCTTAATTAAGAACAACTATTATAATTAATTTCTTAATAAAGGTTGTGACATTGCAACGATATCTATTCTCCCAATATGTACAAATAATATTGTCAAACTATTCATTCGTAGTACTAGGAACGTACCAATTTATCTATTAATTGATAATTACTATTCAAACAGTTTATTTAGTTAGAATCAATAACAAATAAAAGACCTGGTTTCAACTTTAATTCAATATAGTCATAGATAATTAGTAAGCTTTAATTAGCAAGTCGTTCTTAGGTGCTATTGTTGCTGAGTGATTAAAACCAACCATGCCGGTCGCAGGTTAGAAATCTCTATCTCTATTTCATATACATCTCCATTTTCCATAGTGGTATAGGAAATAGATTTACGGAACGGTAGACGGAAAAACAAAGCTATTAAATATACATGCAATCAATGAAGCATTATGGTATATCTAATTGCTTGCCAATTGTGTTGATTCTACGGCGAATGTCGTTCGCTGTAGTTCTACCCCGGCTGCTGCTGTCGCGAAATGTTATTGCTGGTTGCTTGAAAATCGTAAATCAGGAACTAACTAAATTGCGAATCATATATGAGAGACCACAAAGGTAGAAAAAATTCCGATGAACATTTCTGGGTGGATGGCCATTTCTGCTATTAAGGTATATTAAGCTTCATCAGCACCCACTTTTTTACAGAACATCATTGTAT
>WYDF02006450.1:0-27253 GCA_009867245.2 Adranes taylori
AAGAACAACTATTACAATTAATTTCTTAATTTCTGGTTGTGACATTGCAACGATATCTATTCTCCCAATATGTTTAGTATTCAGATGTTTGAGAAGTAGATTACCTTTCCATATAAACTTTTATAAAAGAAATTACTGCTTACATAATCCTATAGAACGTGTTCAGAGTAATTAATAACATGAACTTAAATTTAGATTAACCTTACAGCATATTTTAAAGGACAATCATTAATAGGCTCTCTCAGGTTATTTCGCTATGCAACAAATTTAGTGACTTATTAATTTGCCGTAGATTTATTATTGTTAAATCTATTATTTCTGATGTCGATTATTCTTATTATTTAATATTAAGATATTATCCTTTTTACTTAACTCTTAAGAAATTAATGTACAAAACAACGCATTGCCTCTTAATATTAATTATTTGAATGTATTTTAACTTAGATTTTTATTGGTTGTACGTTTGCGATAGATTTATCTGCTTATAGTATTATCATCTTTCTCATAGTAATTGCATACATATTTCTTCTTTTTTTTCGTATATTTTAATGGGAATCCGTTAAATAAACTAGTTCAACGAAAAAAGTCAAGTCATGTCGTTTTAGATATGCTTATTCTCTGTAACATTTGAAAGATAGAGTAAGACATATTTTGTTCTCGGTTTATCTTACAAAATCAATATTCATTAGAAATATCAATTTTTAAGTATGTTTGATTTATGAAAAAGTCACAGTTTTTCAATATTTTCTTTAAGGTAAAATCTACAGTTGACGTTATACAAACTAATCATTATAATAAACTGCAATAATGTTCTTTGTGCTTTTGTTTTCAGTATATGAAAATTTAATTACTCTACTAGAAATTAGGCCACTAAATAGTAATCATTAATCAAAGTCTAAATTAACTTCTCCATTCCATATTTTAGATTCATTTGCTCCATATTTTCAATAAAATATTTATCACAATTAGTTTATAAAGTAAAACATAATTTATTACTCAAAATATTGCACATGGCTACGTGTTTGTTTAACATTTTAGTTTTCACAAAAATGTAGCAAAAATGGATTATGGTCATCTACCAGTCAACATAATCCTTTAGTTTTATTATATGTTATTTGGAAAAGGTTATTTTGTAAACGTTCTGCGATTCCCTGCGTTGCCTAGTAGCAATACATTCTAAAACTACCTACGAGTTTTGCTTTGCCAATAATTGCTTTATAATCAAGAAACTTCTCATTTTAACGTCTTTTTTCAAGGCAACGTTTTTGGGGAGTTGGCCTTGTCCTGAACTGTAACCTAACTATTTTTTGTGTGTTAATGTCTTGTAACTTGAACAAATATGCACAAATAACTAAAAGATTAAAAGATTATATTAATACTAAATATTTTTTCTCTTTCTCTCTTTTTTAGAGTCCTTACACAAACTTTTGGTTTAGCACTTTATAAACTCAAAAAGTTTTTGTAATTTTATGTACATACTTTAATAACCAAGTCGAAGTACATTTCAATACTCAATTACTTTTAAAATGTAAGTCTTTTGGGAATGTTTGTAAACATTTTAATGGTATTTTAATTTCCTTTTAATATGATTTCTAATAATAAGCTTGGAATCTACTAACATATTTACCGATCATATGTTTTAGTAATTTATGCAGATTAAAAATTTACTAACTTAATTAATTTTTTGTGTTTGCATTTATACTCGATAATAGTTTTATAAATATTCCTGAAATTCTCTGATTAGTGTATAGGATTTTATCTTATTTAAAGTTCAGGAACAGATTTTGTTATAAAGAAGAAAATACTAAATATTTGTTACATTATTATAATATTTTAAAGGTCACTAAAAAACTATTTTCATCCTTCGAATCGGTACAGGCGCTGATCCAGATTTCATGATGAAAACGTGTCCCAATCTAATAAGCCCATTGTGTATAATAATGCAGCAATCTCTAAGATCTGGTGTTTGTTCCACGTGAATCGAAATCTGTCATTGTTGTTGCCATCTTCAACAAATGTGAACGTTGAAATGCAGTAAACTATTGACTAATTTCGCTGATCCGGCGACGAACTTCTACCCAGACAGTTAAAGGTTTTTTGTCTGATCCATCTGTTACCTCTAACTTGTTAAAACATGTGTTGATAGATGGACCTCTTCAAAACATTCCGACCGATTAATATAATGATTGAAATTAAAATAATCATTTGTGGCTTTGAAAAATTGCCCCATTCATGAATCTAACCAGAGCCTGATTACCGGTCAGAGTCTCTACGGCCCTTAAAAATCCTTTTTCTCTTTCAAAAAGCTATTCAGGTGTTAAGACCATTAAATTAAGCGCGGTGAGGATTTCAAAGAACAATTTCTATATGTATTATACATATGTGCTATTCATATACGATATGTAACTTATGAACAAGTTTTGTGGTTACCAATATTACCGCACCGCCAACACATGATTTTCGTGTCTTCATGCAGGTATCACCACTAGTCTTGTTTCGTTCATATTTTTATATTAATTTCTATTTTTACGCCTTAGTAGACAAATCTGGCAAATAAATGAGACATTTCATGAGTGTATGGGTTATTCTGCGTCAGGATTGAAATTAATATAATCATTTGTGTCCTTGAAAAAAATATATGTGTATAACACATATAGAAATTGTTTGTTCTTTGAAATCCTCACCCTGGATAGTTTAGTGGTCTGAACACCTGACAGGTATTCGGATGACTCGGATTCGAATCCCGAGTGGGGTAATTTTTTCCAAGACAAATGATTATATTAATTTCATTGTATTAATTATACGCATAGTGACCCATACGCACATGAAATATCTCGTTTATTCCGACCGATGTTATTTATCTTGATTCCAAAAAAGCGAAAAGAGTGAACGATTTGATTGATTGTTACACAAAATACATGGAATCGGTAGAAAATTATTAAGCTAGAACTTTTAGAGAGAAAGATTCTACTGGTCATCTGACCAGTTGAATTGTCATGGAGTACCGCAGAGATCCGTGTTTGGATCTTGCTTACCAGAGACATATGAAGAGTATCCAACATAAAATTAGCCGATGTGCAGACCACACTGAACTAAATGACAATCCAACAACGGATGGCCAGATATATAACTGAACGAAACATTGAACAACCACCTTTACCATTTAAGGTTTTTAACTACAGATTGCATCAAAATGTCTGTTCCACATCGGAAAAAGTAACCAAACGTTTAGTACCAGTTTAAATGGCAATATTTGCCATTTAAACTTAATATTTTACATCAATAATAAAACTGTACGGTGTGGGGCTCATAATTCCTAGCGACTTAAAAGGGTCTGATTGTCTGAAAATTATCTAATCGTACCGGCGTTATCGAGACGTTCAATATATTTTCCTTGCGAACTTGCTGACATCTTCGTACGTAGCGCGATTACTCTTCTACATAAAAACAGAATCAAGCTGCAGAGTGAAACATGTAAACAAATCATAGAAAGTTTTTATGTCAAATTGAGGGGTAAACTACCAGAACGCGCTTCCGGATAATGTAGTATGTGTTATATCACTATCTTGTGATATAGAAAATTAATTTAAAAATAATGAACCCACATCGGTGCAGTCTAATAACACTAACTTGCTGCACTTCTTAGTGTAGTTCTAATAATATATGTGAATGAAAAATAAAATTTTCGTATTTTCATTAAATATGGAGAAAACAAGACTAATAAAATTCAGACATAACAATTTTTCCTAGCAACTAGAAGTTACAGAAAGTTACCCCACTCGGTTGCTAGTTTAGATTACTACACTCGCGGGTTATGGAATTTAAAGACCAAATGATTTTAAATGTGTTAAATTCTTGTATGATTGTACTTATCAAATATACTTATAACTTGAAATGTACTTGTAGTAAACAAATATTTGCAGTTACCAACATTACCTTCAACACGTGGTTTTTGTGTCTTCAGGTAGGTGTCACTATTAGTCTTATTTTGATCTTATTTTGTATATTAATTTCTGTTTTTACGATTTACTGCAAATTCTTGTTTATAAATACATTTCGTAGATTAATCATACGAGAATTTAACACGTATAGTCATTTTTCTTTGAAATCCATGCCCCGCGAGTGTAGTGGCCTAAACACTTGACCGGAAATCCCCGAGTGGGGTAACTTTGTTAAAAACATAAATGATTATATTAATTCCAATCATTATATTAATACATTCAAAATCATTATATTAATACCAAGTGACAGTACACTCATGAAATATCCGTTCTATTAATCGATAATTTTATTTTTTTAATAAATATATTAATATTTGTACAATAAATTGGCTATCATTTACTAAAGTTTATCATTCATTTACTTAATTATTTATCATTTACTAAAGGTTTCGAAAGAAGTACCCATAATCCATACGAAATATGCTTTGGTTAAAATGGCAAGTTGAATTAATAAGAAATTAAGTTTATCCACAATTATCGCACTTGTAAAATATACACTGCTGCACAATAATAACGCATATTTTGTACTGTGCAGTGCACCTGCTTAGAATTATATTCTTTTGCATAATTTGGTTAAGATTTTCATTGTTTTATGCAAAATTATGTACAGACAATTGTGAAAGAATTGTCACTATGTTATCCGCTATAGTTTTTCCCCTAATGAAACCCTTTTGTGTTATTGACCACACATTTTTTTCTCTTAACTCATTCTCTAATTTTCTGTTCACTATTCTAGCATATAATCTATAAATTCCATTCATGATAGTCACACCCCTATAACTCAACGTCATTGAAACCTCCTCTTTTGTATACTGGTACTACTTCCACTTGCTTCCACACATCTGGTACATTTACTATTACCGTCCACACAATTATTTAGACTCTTAGCCAACGCAATCACACCTCTCTCTTCCAGACACTTCCTTACATCTACCTGCGCACCATCCGGACCCACTGCATATTCTATTTTAATATTTTATAATTCTCTTTTCGTTTCCTCCGCACTTATATCACAATATCTCCATCCCAACTTCATCTCCTAACTCAATCCTGCACTTTCTTTCCCATTCAGCCAAGGTTATCTGAGAAGAAAATCTTTTCTGAGAAGAACGCGTCATGCACTTCGTCTTTTAATGTCCATAGCTCTCCTTCACTGCTTATTTTATTTTTATATCAGATGCTTATAGGTTTTATTCCGACTCGGCACATTTTTTATTTTATAATTCAAAAGTGTGCAGAGTTGGAGTAAAACATGTAAGCATCTGGTAACCATGTAACATCTTCTTTTCTAGTTTGTAGGAAACATTTTGTCTCTACATTTAAAGGAATTACGGAGACAATTGTGTGTTTTGGTCGGGTATAGCAAATGTTATGTGCAATAATTTTAACTTAGCTAATTTTAGTCGCGCTTTTTAATTTCACACCCGTTATAATATCAAAATATCTTAATTTCTTGTCTTGTTTTAACGCCAAAAGAATTTTATCATTCAGACCATTGGAATGTAAATTTTTTAGGCAGATGATTGAATGGCGTCTTTTAGAGTTTTAATAGCTTTAGCTTTAATTCTTCTCAAATAATAGGCCATTTAAACTGGAGATAATATTTTGATTCATTAGTTGGAGAATTCATACGATAGATTATTTTATTTGGTGGAAGAAATTTGAAATTATAAAATGTCATGACAATGGCTCTTCGTTTGCCAAAATACTGTGAGAGAATTTTCATCCAAATTAATCGTTTCGAAGGCTGATTAAATGACCTAATAAAACCAAACTCTTGAAGAGTATGTTATTTTATGAATAACTTTTTACTTGAAACACTAATTATGTTTGTAACACCAGCAGTAACTTGGCTGAATATTTTCGCCTTCTTTTTAAATTTTGTCATAAAGAATTATTGATCTTGGGTTGAACTATCATTTGGCTTTAAGTCGATCTCAGACGATGTGTGTATTTGGCGACTAAGGCGTATATTTGGCGCTTACCTTCACAATTACCTTCAGTTTGTCAAATGTTCAGCTTCCCAAAACGTTTGGCAAATGCTACGCGTAGAGGGACATCGAAGTTAAACTCCTACACGCTATGCGAATGAGCTTGGGATCTTCTTTAAAGGGATCTTCTGAAATTCAATCTTAGTCCCAAATAATTACGAGAATACTGCGTATTCTGGTTGTCACTTAACATATAAAATGCATGTTTCATGCAGATTCATTACATTCTCTCACAGTATTTTGGCAAACGAAGAGCCATTGTCATGACATTTTATAATGTCTAATTTCTTTTATAATATAAACAATCTGTGCTTTATGCTTCCCGAACTATTCTTTCTTTGTAATTCTTTTTTCATTCATACTTGAAGGATGACAGGAAATAAGATATAAATTTTAGCATCTAAATGTAAAGAGAAACGAAGTTAAACATTGTAGTGCTTGGGTAAAACTTTCGCGTCATTCGTAAGTCGCTTTTCGTAATTACTTGTAAAACCAAAGTTCACGATTTTGCAAAACAACCACTACTCAAAGCAGCGTTCTGCATGCTATTTCTACAGTGAATAATCATTCCTTATTATATAATTATTTATAGAGTTTTAATGGAACAGCTGCAATGGATCATTTAATTATATCTTCGGAAGATGAAGCCGAAGAAGACCTCGAAGAAGAGGACGAAGATATAACGTTGTCCGCTGATGAAGTCTTTAGTCCACCTACGCCAAGTCCAACTGAACATAGTCCACAAAGGCATTTAAATAGTCAAAGGTACGCGTGGAATGCGAATAATTAAATTTTTATTTTCCAAATTTTTGTCAATTTTCTTCTGTTTTAAGAAAGAAAGAATGACAACAAAAATAGCTTTTGTACTTAAAAAGTATAAAAGAATATTTTTTTTTATTCTTTTAGAACAGAAAATAATTTTGAATTAAAACACTTTAAAAAAGAAATGTTTATATATAATTTATATACACTTATTTATAAATTAAACATTTGAAAGAAAGTTATAATTCACAAATATGTGATAATGTATTGTTTTTTAATAAATTCCAATACAATAAATAAATTAATATTTATTATAAAATATAATTAAATAAATTAATATTTTTTGATGTGCGAATTTTTTGTAAAGCTTCATAATTTATTTTTAATTTTAATTTCAAAAATATTTATTTTCATCCATAAAAAAACATTGGTATATTTGAAAAATATATAAATAACGTTTACTGTTACTGCAAAAATCATTTTGCTTTCATGGAAAAAAATTAGGTACGCCAATGTTGGTGAAATAAATGAATAAAATATTTTTAATTGTTTAATAATTATTAAAATAAAATGTGATAAATTTATTTTTATACAATTTATTTGAGATTTGAGTTTTATTAATGAATATTTTTGCTAGCTAAAATTTCTTATCTCTAAACTACTTCTGAAATTTATTAATCATCATTGTTATTGTGATCATTTATTGCAAGATGAAAGTTTATCTATTTTGAATTGTAAATAATTTCATATTTTGTAAATGAAGGGAGAAAATATTTTGAAAATTTGTACAAAGAACTATGCTCATATACATATTATATAAATACTTTGATAATATTATTATTTCATTGTGGAAGAAGAGTTGAAACAATTGAAAACATACAAAGTATCGCTCCTCGTCAGATATGTCTGTTTAATCTTTATACATCGACCTGACATTATGCTTCATCCACTATACTCAAAAATAGTGTATTTTTACCAATGTACCGTTAATCGAGTGAAACAGCATTATGACTTACCAATTTTTACAAATACTTTGTTATCCATCGATATTATGTACTTATTAAAATAATAGTTATATTGATATCGCCTCGTACATATTTAATCTGTTACAATAACAGATTTGTTCACATTGAATAAAAATTTTCAATTTACTTGAACTTTAGATCTTATTTGTAGTTTAAATAAACTAACATAGTACGAGCGCTCATTTCGGAGTTTTGCTCCTCGTCAGGAAGGTCTGTGTTTAATCTTTATGCACCGACCTGACGGTGTACCAATTTTTACAAGTAATTTGTTATCCATCGATATCGTGTACTTATTAAAATAATAGTTATATTGATATAACCTCGTACACATTTAATTTGTTACAATAACAGATTTGTTTACATAAAATAAATCTCATTGAATTCTATTCAGTGTGAACAAATCTGTTGATTATTTTAATAAGTACACGATATCGATGGATATCAAATTATTTGTGAATTACATTATAATTGAGGCACACCATACATGTAATATGTTCAAATGGTAAAAAAGAATTTTTTCTTTTGATATTTGCGCTGGATAGTCCGAGTATATTATGTTAGAACGTTGTGGAGTACCAACTATCATATAAATTTAAAGTAGAAAAACCACAAATTAAATAAGATACTTGAAACAATCTAAAATTATTTTTATGTTTCTGTCAGAAAAACTGTGCGACAGTTTTTTTTTTTAGTTACATGGGCAGATTTCCATGCACCCAAATTATTAAAAGTTTCATTAAAAAATCATGTACATTATTGTTAAGTAACTGTATTTAACTAACCAAAATATAACTAGTTAATTAACCATTTTGATTCAGTAATCAAATGGAAGTTTTCAATTGTTTTCGCTTTTTTAAAATAAAATGCTAAACTTTTATTCAATATTTTAAAGTGGCATTGTTATTTAAAAGGAAACTATTCTTTTGGTCTTGTTATAAAACACATCAGCA
The DNA here is from genome assembly GCA_009867245.2 of Adranes taylori. Lineage (NCBI taxonomy): Eukaryota > Metazoa > Arthropoda > Insecta > Coleoptera > Staphylinidae > Adranes > Adranes taylori. The sequence goes on from WYDF02006450.1 coordinate 8,730, forward strand.
TGTTAATCATATGTAACGTTAAATATATTACATTTAATTATTATTCGTTAAAAGTGCGTTTACTAAAATTGATTTTATCAACGTTTAAATTTTTTTTTGTAAATTCGCTGTTAGTTTAGTGTCAATCGTTAAAACGGTTTTTTAAAACTTTTTGTTGGCATATTAACAGTCAGGAAAGAAATATATTTACATAATTTCTTTTCCGATACAAATAACTGAATAAATTGAACTGTTTCTTTAAAAAGAAAAATATACAATGAAAAGCGTGCAATATTTATTTAAATGAGATTAGTTATTAATTTTATTTTTGTCGCGCTACCAAACAGAATACAATAATATTTTTATGTATAATATTAAGCATTAGGCCGCCACCAGGATAGGTTTGTAACAAGTCCACTTTTTTACAAAAATTGTGTTAAACATAAGGACATAGCTTAAACCAATCCTTGGACGGCGATTATTATACAATAACAGCATTATTCAAAAACAGTTGGGTAGATGTTAAAGATCGTTGTAACCATTAATTTTTTTTTAATATCAATTTACTATTTTACTTTGAATTTAAAAAGTTCATTAATATCTTATCATTATTTCTAAACTGTATCTATACATCACACCTAAAAATCCTCTGTGGGAGGTTTTCTCCATTAGATCAATTATGAATTGCTTCAAATGTACTACTTTCTGCTGGTTCGGTTAACATTTGGAGAGAATTACTATTTGCAAAAACAACTGACGCTGTAGAGAGACAATTACTAGCTTCAGAGGCATAGTTGCTATAATTATTTCCGTCCAAGAATAGAGAAAAATAGGAAACTAAAGATTTGTTAGTTAGAATAACAATTTAATGCAATTAGGATAACCATCTAATCCTCTTTTGTACAAAATTATCCGCTACGCACTAACAACAGGTTCAATACAGGACTGCACAATGGATCTACAGCAAAGATGATTGTTTTACCTGATTTCAATTCATTTATTGGCTTAGGGTGGTCCTCGGACCGTTTAAGGATTAAACATATTAAGAATATTATCCCTTTGATCCTCTTCTATTTAGGGTTGCTTTTTTAATAGATGGCTTAGTAATGTTTAAAAATGAGATGTATTTCACAGTGCGGAATCTCTTATATTTACAATTCAATGTCAAAAACATAAATACACATACTGCTTTGCAGTTGTGAACAGCAAATTTGTGAGGACCAAAAATTTGTCTACATTTCTTAGGTATTATTAAATCATATAAAACGATTAAGCAGGAATTTGTTGGTTATAACGATGTTCGTATCATCCATTCATTTGTGAATTTACTTTGTAGTAATCCATGTTAAGATCAAATGGTAAAATATTTACTTTGAAATTTACATCTGCCAAATTGTAGCTGTAGATTAGGTCATTTTTGGACATACAGGCGTATAGGAAAAACTGCGTACCAGTGTGGTATATGGTGGTTGGGGTATGTTATATTGGAGGTAGTCCCCAACTAATATAACCCGTTGTTCTTCTGGTCCAACCACTATAAACCGGCGGATCTTTAGAGATACAGACTGTTAACTGAAATTGTAGTGACAACTTTGGTACTATAAGTTGTAAATTACGAAGTAAATATTGTTTTATTTGATTATATTCTGGATTTCCATGAAGTAGCGCTTTACTCAATACATTTATCTACAGGCTATCTGTTATAGAAATTGGTCATACGATTCGTGCTTTTGCTAGTGGTAAACAAAACTTCTTAATCGAATAGAAAAGCAAATGAATCTAGCGTGAGAAATGCAAGTAACAAATAAAAAACGAATTTTTTATATATATTAGCCTTTATTAGACTTAAATTAGGATGAATTAGAACTTTTATGAGTAAATTTTTTATTATATTAGTTAAATGTTGAAGGAAAACAGAAAATAATAAAATGTGATTTTATATTTGTAAAGATTGCAAGTTTCTTTTTTATGGTTTAATCATCTTGTTCCTCGTATATAAAAGATATACGAGTGTATAACTGATTTCTTTGTTTATTATTGAACATTACTCCCACTATTTTTTAAATAAGTCAGGTTTAAATAATTTTTTTATTGACAAGTTTTCACTTTGAATGTTAAAATAAAAAAATATAAAAACTTATTAATTTCATTACATATTTCAGAATGTTTTTCAATCATCTTTTTAGTAAAAAATTGTCTCCTGTAGAGAAATTACTTTTTTTTAACAAAAAGCAAAATCAGATCCTTATTTCCAAAAATGGGGAGTATCTTTTTTTAAAGCAGAAATTCTTACTATCTAGAAATATTTTTAGCGATTTTGTGGTTTTATTTATTTTAAAACATACCAAGTGAAAACGAAATTAAGATAAAAAAATTTTAAACCGCAATTATAATATATACTACCTAAATTGTGTGGGCATTACTGTTTTATATATTTAGCACCTTATGCCTTGCGTTAAATAAATTATAAGATACATATTTATATTTTTATGTGTATTTCAATTAATCAATTTAATTTCAAATGCTATTATTATTCAATAAATAAAAGTATATCTACATTTGTTTTATTAGTAAACTACTTATTTCGCATGCGCAAGATATTCTTGTATGTTATACTTTCTTACTGTATTCCCTTTAAAAAGTAATTTTTAATACTTTCCTTTGGTATTTTGCGAACCACAATAATTTAATTTGGTTTTTTTATTTAATTTGCTTTCTCAAATATTACCATTTTAATACGGTATTAAAAACAAAATTTCGTTTTTCTCGTCTTATTCGTATTTGCTTTGATTAAACATAGTCTTTGTAAACAAGAAATTTAAATAAGTAATGATAATTGATAGGAATGTTATGATTGTAATTAAACGAGTTAAATAGATGATAAGTTGGAAATAAATGATCTTATAGCGCCGGGGTCGCGGTTAGTTTATTTTGTGTTTTAAAAACCCATTCCTAAATGAGAAGATAGATGGAGGATAGAAACATTCAGTTTGTTAGAAATTTCTAAAAAATATACTAACCGCTATAGCGGCGGGATCGCGGTAAATTATTTTGTATGAGACTATGTTTAAAAACCCATTCCTAAACGAAGACATATTTTTAGAGGTTAGGATCGTTCGGTTTGTTAGAAATGTTTGTAAGTAATGATCTAAAAATAAATATAATCAATATGATTTATTATGTATATATTAATACAAAGTTGGTGACATTGATAGGATCTGCTAATTGACCATTTGTGGAGTAAAATGTAATAATTAATATTTGTAGTAAAGAAAGTTTTTAAAATGGAACATGAACCTGACATAGAGTTTCCGAAAACTAAGAAAAAGAATGTAAGTTATTCAATAATTGACATTAGATTATAACTACCTTTTCTCTGTATTCAACGAGACAATTCACTATCAATTGATTTAAGATGTAACTAATCTTAATCAGTTTACTTGGTCTTCTAGAATTTGGCAAATTATCTTATCTTGAAATACTGGTTATTTTTTTTGTGAAGTTTTATTTATGTACAATTTGATATTCTATTGTGACAGCCGTTAATTAAAGTATTTAAAGACTTGATAATTGAAAATGTATGAAACAATTTTATTGTATTTAGCATTTTTTAAAATGTGTACTCTACACAAACTAAATGAAACATTAAAAACTCTATCAAATATATTTAATGTTCTTATGGAACCAAATATTATTACTATAAGTTTAATTGTTCTGTAAGTAAATTATCTTAATATTATTTTGTTTATAGAGGAACGCCAATTATTCTCTTCAATTTTGTAAGAGCGGTATTTGCATCTTGATTATTTGTAAATTTGTGACGATTTTTGTGTAAGTGTCGTTCAAAAATCAATTTAGCTTTTTATATGTTTCAGTTTATGTCCACTGCAATACTCTTTACAAATCACTTATTTTCATTATATTGCAAAATGTAGAAGCTCATTTGAAACGTTTTTTGTGTGCTTATTTTGATGTATATTATTGTGCTTTTTAATAATTTAAAGTATGTATTAGATTTTTTCTAACTGCACGAAACCTGTAGTTACAGTTAATATTAAAGTAGCCCGATATATGAATTATTATGTATTGTATATACTAATAGTTTTGTTTGTATAACATGAAATAAATGCAGCAGCATCAGTGCATCAAACTACAAGAGCGGTTTGGCATAATTATATTCATGCAAATAAATCAATACTTAACTGAAACTTTATTGAACTCAACTCTTGATAAGGTTTCTATGTTTCTTTTAATTTGTCACTGCTCCAGAATTCATTAATAATTGAAAATACTCTCAACTGTCGCATTAGTATCCGATAAACACATTGCAAATTCAACAAGCAATTTCAAGTTTTTTGTAGGAATAAACTCATCTTTCAAATATTTGTATATTTCTAACCAATGCGAACTAACTTCTATTTTATTTTTCTTCCATTTAACTCTCATCAAAATCTCTTCTCAATTTATACTATATTTTAATAATATCTAGATTCAAAAATGTATGGCTCTTGAAAATAATCAGTCCATGTTTTTACATATTCAAAGCCATTACATAGAAGCAATATTAATTGCATTGGATAAAATGTGCGTTGTTGCAAATTCCAATAAATTTCGTATTTAATAATTAATCTATTATGGACATAATAAACTCAAAGTTATAGTTATTTATTTTTACAATATAGTACAAGCACTACACCTAAGAAATGCAGTACCTAAACATTGGACATATACAGGCCATTTCAAAGAAGTACTGCAGTGCCGAAAGCAGTACGTCTGGTCACCTTACTTGAATATTTATTAACTTTTAAACTTCTTAGAGATAGGAGATGTGTAATACATATCATTAACACACCGAAAGCTTGATCACTTGGGCTATAATATTTTTAATAAATAATTGTATATTATTATTTCATAGAATATAAGATTTGTTGATAAATTAAGTGTGTTAATTATTATGAAACCGCATTTAATTTATCAACAAAACTTATATTCTATTAAATAATACTATCCAATTATTTTTTAACAATGGCGGAGTACAGCGCGAAAGGTTTATACTAGGGATGATTCAGGGGTGGTTAAGGTTGCTTTAATTGTCTAAGGCCCTAATTACTAATTCCTAATTGTTTGGATGAGTAGCCGCCTAATTGAATTATCTCACCGTTGATTGTTAGAAATTGCATTTAGAATTTAAATAAGACCTAGTAAAGTACTGTAGGCGTACCGCTATACAAGTATTATTCAAATAAATGGATTTCAAATTGTTTAACTAACTCGCGGTGGCTGCATGATGTAGAACGTTGGTTTAGCAGACCAGTGTAATGATACTGAATGCTTGTATGGGGTATTGACAAAGACTCCACCCATGTCAGAAATTTTTTACGCAATTTTTTACCCCCAATATACAAAATAATTTAATAATTTTACATACAAGGATTAATAAGATGAGAATAAGTATACTACAAAACGAGATCACAATAAATCAGCTTACACAAAAAGAAAAGAAATACAAATGTAAGGAATATAACTAATATATAGAAAACACAAGTGTACTACCACACATTACTATTTATGTTATGTAATTTTTTATACTCAAATTAACAAGATGATAGCGAATATAAAAGAAAACGCAAGATACAATAAATCAACCTTTACAAGAAGAAAAGTAATACAAATATAAGAACTATAACTTAAATATAAAAAACACTATAAAATAAAATGATGAGAACACCACTGTACTACCAATGACGAAATGTACTTATAACATTATACCTAAATAGGCTTATGAAATCAAACTGAAAACATATTATATCCACATATACGCAATATTTCGGTGATAATACTTGCCACAATGGCTGCTAGTAAAACAAGCAAAATGTAGATACAATTATAGTTATAATTGTAGTTAATTAAACCGGCGGAGCAGAGTTCACTTCCAGAATATAAATATTATCTGAGTGTCAAAAAGGTGGTGGTCGAATTCACTCACAGACGATTATAGTCAGTGATTAGAATTCAGGTTTCGATACCTCACTTGCCAAACCATTATTATTTTTCGTATTTTCAACTAGATATTGGGGATTGTATTTCATCAAAATACTTTCATTTCTTAGAATGAAATAAAACATTAGTTACTTATAAATAAAATTTTATTATATGTAACCAACTTTGTACATGTACAAAAAAATAGTATAAAACAACAAATATTTTTTATTTTCATATGCATTTAAATTTCATTCACGTTGCGTTTGTTTTTTATTTAGGGGATTTAGTTTCTATCTAGTGTAAGCCATTGAATTGACATGTTCCGAATTTTTATTCACTTGTTTTCAAGTGAATTAGATTATGTTTACTCTGGTTAGATTAGGTTTGTTCGGTTAGGATTATGTTAGAATTAAGTTAGGTTATGTTTATGCTGGTTCAATTAAGTAAGGTTAGTGTTACGTTAAGTTATGTTTGTAATTCCTTTTAATTCAATGCATAGCATAAAAAAATATTTGGCAACAATGTTTTAATTTCTAAAAAATGATGCTCTTTAATGCATATTGGCTTGAGAGTGAACCCAACATGTATTGGGAGAATTTGACCTATGAAGAAACTACCTGCTCAAAACGGGAGTGGATTCGACCCTGCCCAATTAAACGAGTTATAGTTTTAATTAATCCAATTATAATTAAGCGAATGTTGTCGTCCAATAGGATATTTCGCCACAAACTGATCATATGACATATTTATATTAGTTAAAAAGATAACATGTTTCTCTTTTTTCCAATACTAAACTTTTTGGCCTATTTAAATTTATTCCAACTTATGACAGAAGAGAGGAAACGAAAGGTAAAAAAAGTTTGCTCCTTTCCCAATGGCAACATTACCTATTTTACATAGTCGCACCGATGGTTTGTGTGCACCATAATTAGTATAATTGAATGGAACATAGAACAACATTGGGTGCCTTTGAGGCCTATTTTGTGTGATAAACTGGTTATTCTCTATAAATTTGGAACAATCTATTGAGCTATTCAATAACTTATATAAGAATTAAAAATCTCTTACCATCCTTCTGTGTTTAAGCTTTATAGCATGATAATATCTGCAACAAAGTCATGTTCATAGACTAACATTTATACTCAGTTTAAATGCAACCGTTTTCAACAATCTTCACACTAATTGTCATTTTTTGTACATGGGTTAATAATATGGGTTCCACATTACGCTAGTGTATTCAACTTTTGGCCAAATAAGTGTACAATATAATAATCGAAGAGTCTTGAAGAAATTTTAATGCAAGTTGCAAGTGAAAACCATAATATAGTCCTCGGTGGGGATTTCAATGTAGATTTTTTATCGAATAGAAAGTCAAAAATTGCAACATTTGGTCTATTTCACTCATACAATGTTAGAGCTACTATACCTGAGGTAACGCGTACTCATTACAATAACTCTTCCACTTGTATAGACTATATATTTGTAAAACTGGCGAACGGTAGTACACACGAAGCTAAATGGAAAAACTTTATTAGACTCCGCACGCTGATCGCGCCTGCTATATTTTAATGGACACTATAAATAACCGCTTTCTAATGTGCTTTGCTTTAACCAAGGGCAAGAACCATGAGACTATGAGACTAAACATTGGGTAACTCAAAAATTAAAGTTTTTAAAGGAACAGGTGGCATTTGCTGCTGAGATGTCTTTGAAATATCCACAGTTTAGGACGCTATTTTCGGACTTAAATAGTCGTTACAAAGCTGAACTTGAACTACCTAAACAAACACAATAACAACCTCATTATAAAGGCGCCCAACAAAAGTAAAGCAATCTGGAATGTAATTAACAGTAGCTTAAATATATACAATAAACAAAAAGTCAATGTAGATGTTGAACATACTGTCGGTAATAAAATTCACATTTCTGAAGCAACAAATAAATTCGATACATATTTTATAGATATTCCAATTACTCTTACGCAAAATCTATCTACAACGATAGGCTTAAGTTATATAACAAAATAGCTCACCCACTGGTTTATTGCATAAACCTGTCTTTCCAAGAAGAAATTTTTCCTAATATTTTGAAGAGAAGTGTTGTGCATCCGTTACCAAAGAAAGGAATTAATGCAAAAATCAAAAATTAAAGGCCTATATAACTATCTCCAGTATTATCAAAAATATATGAAAAAGCAATGAATGGTAGACTAATCGGTTTCTTAAATCGCGAAAATATACTGTCTTCAACAAAGCATGGATTCCGCCAACATAGAAGCACTATCACCGCATTAAATGTTTTTATAGATTAGACTGTGTCAGCAATTGACAAAGGTAACATTGCAATCGGCCTTTTCTCGGACTTGATTGTGTGAACCACGCTATGTTGTTAAACAAGATGTACGCATATGGTATACGTGGCACGGTATACGTACGCATATGGCACACGTGGCACTGGATTGGTTTCAACCCTTCTTAACTAATCGCACCCAAAGGGTTATGATCGCGACTTATCTCTCAAATGATGTAAATATGGGAGGACCACATGATTCAATTCTAGGTCCCATACTTATACTATTTATGTAACGATGTGGATAAACATCTACAAATCGTTTCCGGTCGACTTGTATCATATGCAGACGACAAAAATATTATACTTACCAGCAGTACTACTCAAAGTCTAATAGGGACATCGCAAAGTGTATTTACCAATCTGGAGAAATGGACGCAGAACAATAAGGTAGTCATTAACACCAGCAAAAGTAATTTCATACTGTTCAAAAGCGCTGGTTTCCGGGGTGGCTATGCGTCCATCTGCCTCTAACGATGCTGTCCCATTCCTCTTGTCAGCTAGTTAAGGACTTGGAGCGTTCTTGACTAGCGATATCCTTCGCATATAGATTTTCGCTCTTTCTGCAGGCAGGAGTTTTATTGGCACAATGCCTGCAATAATCCTCAGTGCGTCGAGAGACACTGTTCTTTGCCGTGATTAGTGTTTCCACCCAGAAACGCTAACCACATAGAGGAGTTTTCTCTTTCCAGTGTCTGCGCCACTATTTCTTGCATCAATCTAGCAACCTGAGGACTCGCTGCACTGGCTCTCTACACAACATGCTTCACATATAACTTGTTTAGCATGACTATCACGTATTTTACCTCGTTAGTGAAACGCAGCTGGTGTCTCAGCACCCTAATATAGGATGTGTAGGCACTTTTCTTCCTCCTTTGAGCCATATAGCCTCCGCTTTTGGATTCAGACTATGCAGTAGTCAATGTATTCGGACTATCGATTATTTAAAGAATATTTGTAGCTTTTTAAGTTTGAATGATTAGCCGTATTGTTGAAATTGATCACTTGAATTAATTACCAGAACCTAATACTTGCTTAAAAGGAATGCTATATAAATTTGTATATTATAACTGTTTTCTGGCCTTTTGTATGAACTTAACTTTCGATTCTGCATTGCTGTGATAAATAAATGTCTAATATATTTAAAAAAGTATCTAATGACATATTTATTCCAAATTTTAAAACAAGAGAACCAATAGTTGTAGCTACATTTGTATATATTTTAAAAACATGATTATTGTAAATAGCAAATTACAGTAGGGTGTCGATTATCCGAACGTCGATAATCCGATCTTCGATTATTCGAACACTCATTTTTTTATTATGTATGTAATTTTTCGTTAATCCTCAGAATTGTTTACGTTTCGTTATTAATTTTTAGGCTAAAAATATTACTATGCTATAAATATTATATTGTATAGTAAAATATTATATTATAAATAAAAATATTACTATCCAATGACGTAACCTACTTAACACATCTTGTATAATTTTTCAAGTGTTATCCGAATATTAGTTTATCCGAAATACCCCCGGTCCCAATTAGTTCGGATAATCGATGTACTACTGTAATCATATTTAAATTAGCATGAATTACGGATTTTTATTGCGTTTTATTTTGTATATTTTTTTTGTTTCCAATTTCTTATCTACAGTATACTCTTCAGAATTTTTATTTGTCTCAAGTATTCGTCCACTTATTATTACGTACTTTATGCTTTTGTTTTATTTTTCAGATTAATAATAGTCATTTTAATATTTATCGCAGTTTATTTGCTTGTTCCGTTAATATTTATGAAATCAGTTGAAGTGGAACGATTACTTATATTTACGAATAGTAAGTTTTGTTACAAAGTAATTTATGAATAATTTTGTTCTGATTGTTATTTGTAAAACTTGTGTTTAAATGTTTTAAATATAAGACCCATTTAATGTACATGGACTACGATAAAAAAAAATGTATTGATGATGAAATAGTAACCGAACTGATTGGGATTATTTATAATGCATTTCTGAGTAAATACTATGTAGATGTTTAAAGTTCAGGGCCGGGACGGTCTCTAACCACTAACCACAAGGTACACAGTCATAGGTACACTAGTCCTTGGACTGGTGTTATTTTTGTATTTACCTGTGTAAGGACTGGTTTGTATAGTTTAATGATATTACCATGTATGTGGTCCATGGACCTCACTAAGATATTTGATGCAATATCATACGACATTGTGAACACCGCAGTCATCGATCTGAACACCGGAGTCATCTGTGAATACAAATGTTGTGAATTCCGGAGTCATCGATCTTCAAAAATCAGATCATTTGAGCCAATTCATCAATTTTACGGTAGAACATGAAACCTTTGGCAAGGGGGCAAAATAGATGAAGTTAATCAGACCAATTACGCAGCATGGCAAGAACATCTTCTTCAGGTTACTCTCACAGATGAATTGGCACTGCATCGATTGTGTGTACAGCACAAACTTTTCATTACATGACAGATTCAACTCATATATACAGGAAATTGTAAGAATTTTTAATGTACACGAGAAAATGTGATTCTGGAATCAAGTGGTTTAATCAAGAATTAAAAGTCATGAGAGATAAATTGTTTCTTCTTAATTATCTATGCACCAACTTCGGGACAGATGCATACAAAACCAGAAAACGTTGGGAAATAGTGAACGGTAGCCGTAATACAGGTGAGTGATTCTTAGCTAGATGGAATGGATCTTGACAGTTTCAATAATTATTTGGCTGAAATTCCTACCAGTATAGTAACGAGTTTACGTGACTCTGGGATCTTCTAACTACAAATATAATCACCCCTCCGACTATTCGTTTCTCATTTGGAAGCGGCTTACACAATGATGTAAGTGAAGCCTTTAAAGCGCTGAAGAACTCGAAATCTCGAGATGTATACGGACTCTCTAGATGTATACGGAGTTCCAATTTAATAAAGATCAATGTTAACAACCTGATTACACCAATGACGCGTCTAATAAACGAAATATTTCATGAAGGAACCTTCCCTGGCTGCTTAAAAATTGTTAATGTTTATTTAAAAAAGGTGATAGAAAATGATCAGCAACTATCGACCAATCTCACTGCTACCGATTTTCTCTAAAATAATTCAGAAAGTAATGTGCGATAAAAGTATATACTATTTTGAAAAGCTATGTACTATATTTCAGGACAATCAATACGGCTATAGAAAAAATAGAAGTACGGGTGTTCTATACTACAGTTCTGCAATGTTGTTCCTGCGGCATTTGATGATGCTATGCTTTCGACTTCGTATTTTTATGACCTGAGCAGGGCATTTGACATAACTATAACTTTGACAACAAAAGCAGGCAACTAATAGAGTCTTACTTGACGAATAGAAAACAGAGGCTGATCATAAAGGATGTGTGCTCTGAGGAGCTTGTAAATCGACATGCCTTATCGACAAGGCTCGAAACGTTTGCTGATTTGTTTTTTTTTTTTCAATAAAACCTGATGTCCAACTACCGATGATTTTCATTTGATATTGTATACAACTGGACAAGAACATTTATTTAGTTATTGATAAGAATCTAGAAATAAATAATTTTTTGTTGATCATATTGTATTTCAATTTTTATCTAATCTGTCTCTTGAATATTTAATACTTTTTAATTATATTGACTTAGGTCAAGAGCAATACTTATTATTTTTGTATTAATTGTTTTATCATTAAGTATTTGCGGAAATAGTACATAGTAGATATAAGAATAACAGTTTTGACATACGTATACTGCTTTTCATAAATATTTTAGTCTGAATTTCAATATCTTACACCTCTGATATCTCACACTTGCATAATCGTACACAAATTATGTCACATAACTGACCATGGAAGTAGTGTAATATTATATTATAGATTTATTTAATAAAATTGCTTGCGGTTTTATACGAAATTACAATTTGCCATTTGATCTTCCAATTTTTTTTGCTTTTAATTTTCTGCTTTCTCCTAGTAGCCGTGTGCGGCTAGTAGTAGCCGCACCCATGGACGTCTATCATGGAAAGACATCACTTGATTCATCTCTGGATTCATGATTAATCACATCAGTCAGTATACATAGATATGATTCGACATCCCGACTTTAACTGACAGACAATGATAGTGAAATTAATTATAATTCAAAATTTGTTTGGTTGATTCATTTTCTTTTATTAAAAATCAAAGATATAAAAGAGTGACGAACTGTTCATACGATTTGAATATGATGAATGAATATGATTTGATTCTATATTGTTCATTCTTCTTCGGCCATGAGGACGGCTCTTATGTGAAACTTCTCTTTTATAACGATCAGACTCGAAATTACAGTTGTCGGTGTCGGCTGGATTAAATAGTTGAACTTTGGTTGAATTACGGAGATAATCATACGTAGACGAAAATTGGACCGTGCATTGTTGAAGATGTAGACTTTATTGATACGTTGCGATGATGTAGAAATTATGGATACTTTGTGATGATGTAAAATATTCATACTTTGTGATATGATTTCCTTGATACATGGTGATGGTATAGATTTGGTCTCTAGTGGCTGTCGCCGAAGTATTACCTAAACAGGCGTCGGTGATAGCCTTCTATAGTTGCTGGATACAGCCATCCCTTACCAGAGGTCGCTGTGAGTGGCACATCTCGTGGAGCGGTTGGTGAGACAGGCGATCCTGGCGTTGATATAGAATCTTATTGTTCGTAGACTGGTATCGGCTCAGACTAAGGCGCGGAGTTCGCGGACGACGTTGGCGATTAGATGCCACTGGATCGGTGCTTGATCGTTCTCGTAGTTCTCTGGCTAATAAAGTCGATGTTTTCTGGCTAACTTCTTCTCTGGACTATAGCGCGATAGTTCTTGTTGTAGATCCAAAGACACCAATTCAAAAATTGCGTCTTGTGCAGGCTGGTTTGACTGGGTCTTTTTATATGAAATTAGTTGGGAATAAGTTACTTCTATTGGTCGCCTGGACCGTGGCACCTTTCCTAGCTAGCCGGCTCGCTGGACATGGCTTGAAGCGAGCCGGAAAAGCGTTTCTTGATCCATTGGAAATCGTAAGGAACAATATTGCATTATCTCCCCATCAAAGTTCTATGAGGGCATAAGTTGTTTCCCAATCAGTGTAAATGCAAGCGAAGAATTGTTAAAGAGTTAGCCTCTCCATTATTAAACAACTAATAGGAAATTAATTGTTAATTATTTAACTTACATGGGATATGTTAATCCGATAACAATACGGATATAAATAATTGTGAAAAAGTTCTAGTTTTTTGCATATTTGATTTTTAAAATGATTCAATTTCAATTAAATAGAATTATTTTATAATTTAATTGTTATCCATTTATATTGTAGTAAATTTAGAAACCGATCCAGAAGCATTCAATCTTGATATAGTAGGTATTCGAAATTTCCAGTTGAGGGTTTCGGATTACTATACCGATAAAAGCAATATCACATTGGGTGTATGGCATTTAGTACCGACAGCGATCGCTGCAAATTTTACTTCTGATTCGACTGACGCTGATTATGATAAGGCATTATCGGATGGACGATATCCTGTTATTCTATATTTTCATGGAAGTGGCGAAACAAGATTGGATTCACGCGAGAAGTATATGATCCTGAGGGAGTTTGCACATGTTATAACATTTGATTATAGAGGTTTGTTATTTTACTGTTTAATATTGTCACGTTGAAATTTGTGACATGGAATTGAATTAGCTTTAACAGGATCAATAAATTTACTTCCAGACAAAACACCCATTTCTACCCGGAGAGCAATGATTTATTTAGGAGAGTAGTACAAAATTAATGAAAGGTTATTTGTGGGTTTAATTAATTCATACACTAATAAAATTTACAGTTAAATAATAAGTTATGGAACGCTTGATTAAAACCATGATTCAATCTTAATAAAGCAAGTACAGTCCATGAATTAATTAGACATAATTCAAATAAAGCACGATTAACTTTAAAATATTCTATTAGTCACCAAATAATTTATTTTACATGCAACAACATTTATAGGGGTTTACGATTTTTTTCAAATAATGAAACAAGTACTGCTTAAGATTATTTGATCGATATAAATCTTAATATGGGTAAAACACAGTTTTCCTCCCAGTCAAAAATAAATTAAATAACGACCAAGCACCATTTAATAAATAATAATAATTAGAGTAATTAATAAAGGATTGGTTGAATGAGAACAAAGCAAAATATAGTACAGTTTAGATTTTTCTTTAATTGAGAGCATTGTATGTTTAAAATCGTGATTGAACCACATCATGAGATCTTCCACCTGTTAGTAAATTACTGCTAGAAGATCTAGCATCTTCACATTCTCTTATTTTCTTATATATCGTTACCTAGCTATCATTTTAATTTCTGAACTAATTAACAATTTAATTTTTGGAAAACCGTCTAACTAAGCAATAGATTCTTTTGTAAAATTTGAAGTGTGTCGACATATTGATCTTGGTTTTTGAATAAATTTAACGTGATATGTTTATCAGGTGCATGATGATTAGGTCAGAAATCAAAATCGAACAGAAATTTTAAAACAAACTTTTTTTAAATTTAAATCTAATACTTTATTTTCGAAATATCTATGCTGGAATATGATTATTTATGAAAATATTTCAGTTATTTTAGTGAAAAATATTAGGAACCTTAGCATACGAATTTTATAGATTTTGCTGATTCCACACGTGCCCCACTATTCGAACAGGGCATAGTTCGCGATGCACTCGGTTTGTACAATTGGTTACGTACTAAAACGCAGGCATCAGTTCTTTTCTATGGCCATTCACTGGGTACCGGTATATCTACGCACACGGTGGCTGAATTGAGGAAATATGAAGTGGTGCCTCGTGGACTTATACTGGAAGCACCATTTACAAGTTTAAGGGAAGAGATTCCGGTACATCCATGGGGCAAGGTAATATACTGTATGAAAAATATTGATGTAGAAACGATTTTTCATAATTTGAAATATTTTTGTAGTATTTTGCCTGGTTGCCTTGGTTCAGAACGACGATTTTAGATCCATTGGATCGGAATGACTTGAGATTCTATTCTAGTAAGAATATTTTAAGCGTCGATTGTCCGATAATGGTACTACATGCTGAAGATGATAGTGTTGTACCTTGTAAATTGGGTAAAAAACTTGTACGTATTGCGGAGACGCAACGTAGTTCACTATTGGGAAATGTGACTTTTCATCACTTCGCCGCTAAATTCCATTACGATCATTATTTTATTTATACTTCGCCATTGTATCCAAATTACATTGAGTAAGTTAACATAATTGTATAAAATCAGATATTTTCATATGCATTATTTGCGTTCGGTACGATCTGGAACTAGCTCGAAATAAAACACAATTCATAAAGCACTACATAAAGCCAATATTGCTCGATTTAGTATTGACAGACGTTCACCACATTATAAACGGGTTACGTTCCGAACGGCCGTTCGTAATATGAATTTGTTAGTATTATTTTGCTAACCCTGACAAAGATTAAAGGAAGAGGAATGGAAGGGGTCCAAAAAACTTCAAAACAAATAATAGACCCAGAAAAACTGTAATGTCTGTCCCTGTACTGTTGCGAAGAAGAAACGACCGAGAAGAAAAATTCTAGTTAGCCCTTGAAGACGTTTATAGAATACCCCTTCTTATAGCCAGTTGCTTAGGAGAGGGAATAATATTTGATGAATAATTCTCAAGAGACTGGGAAGTATCTAATGAATCTTGACTTTTTTGAGACGCGCACTATTTTGGGGCGTCTCTTTTCACGGAAACGCCTTTTCATCAAGGGATCGTATAAAAAAACATTTTATCATCTCTTTTTACCGAAAACTTTTTACTATCACTTAAAATTTATTTTATTTTTATAAAAAATTTAATAATTTCATGGCAAACACATAGTAAATGAACGATTCGCATTTATTTTCTAATTATTATTGTTGTATCATTTTTCAGCGAGTTTATTAGAGCCTGTGATATCAATAAAACTCAAACACAAAAGATCTGGACTGAAATAGCTTTAAATGTAGATTAAATAAATTACTTTATATAAAAATCTGTTTTGAATCGTTTTATTTGCTCACTCTTGTAGTTACTGCAAAGACGTATTGACTTCTAAGAAGAATTCTTGGTTTTATTTAGAACAATTTTGGGGCGTTGTAAGGAGTAGTTGTGAAGCTGGAAGTAGTCTGGATAGCGCGCCAAACGGAGGTGCAAGGAGTGCGTGGCCTCCAGGCAGCATTTCTTTCTATTTTTGCCTGACATCCCGACGCCAAAATAATTTGCCGAAGCCTTGGGTGCACTTCTTGAATTTTAAGTTGGAAATGTAATATTTGTACAAGTGCTTTCAGTAACAAAAAAAATTGCTACTATACCAAATAATGAAATTTTGATAGAATTTTTTTGAATGCTACATAAGAACTGGGTTTAGTACGTGATGGAAGGTAACATGATATCTTTAAAGACAAAAGTAAGGAAAAACTCTGGGAATAACTCAAGCTAATTAGACTGTTCTAAAATTTAAATAAACCAACATGTTTTACCAACAATAAAAGAAATTAGATTCCGTTATAAGTTGGTGTTATCAACTTGGTTGTTACGTCTGTAGCAAGCAGATTCATAGGTTGACAAGTTGATTGTCTGTGGGCTGCTTTACAGACAATCATTATTCAAACACTACTTTTATTCTAAAACATGGTTCCAAATCAAAAATTAACTATAACCTGTTTACGTTGTTACCATAGCTAGAAAGATAAAATCAATTTGAATTTCGCGCTTTAATACCGGTGTAATATCGCTCAGTGATTGGACACATTTCATTAAAGGCATGGTTCTATTATTAAAACCAGTGTTCTCAGATTTCTTCTTTGTTATTATGTTTTACTATTAACACATTTGTATTTTCTTACAAAAAGTTATTCGTGCTGCACCGCTTTATTTGTTTTTTCCTGAACGCGACCAATTTCAAGAGATAGATTGATGATATCCATTGAACTCTATAGTATGTAATTAGAAGGGAATTTAAACATATAGCAGATGTAGGCGCTGAAGCCAAAATTGAGTGACAGAGAAAACATTAGGCGGTGGTACAGCAATCGCAGTCATTCTTTTATACAAACAGATGAAAAAACAACTGTGGATTTTAAAATAATGTTTTAAATAGTTGAGGTTCAAAATTTTGTGTTTTGTCTATTTAGTAAATAAGATAAATAGGAAACATTGTTTACTATTGCGTGGCATTTAAGTGATAAAAGGACATAAAATCACAATATTCAGTTTCACAGATTAAGTATTATATGTTTACATTTAGTTTGTTTTGGTATTATATTTAAATGTAAATTACAGCTAATTGAAATGTAAGGTTTTCGTGAATAAAAATATAATTTATTAAATGATAAACATCTAATCATATTGGTGAGAGTGAGATGGATATACCTCCAGTCGGCTTCATTTGAGATTCACTGCTTTCCCCTCAGTTATATATAGTATAGAATTCAATGATGCTATCTTATATGATTTGTGTAGTAATGCCAACCTCTGATAACTAAATAGAAAAATATTTATAACATTTACACTAAATTAGGAAAACCTTAAATAGTATTATGTGAATTAAGCAAATAAATATATAAAAATATCAATTACATAAAAAAACATCGAGTAAAATCTTATCTCAAGTCGGACATTTGGTAATAATACTAGATTTTGGTGAATGTTTGTTGGTACACTTTATTTTCCTTAGTTTTGGTAATTAATGCACGCTGAGATCTTGATCTTTTTATTTCAAACATTTACAAAAGGGTACAGAACAATATATATGCTTATATTTAGGAATTTTCAATAAATACAGAATAACATATTGCCAATTATTATAAACAATAATAATTTATCATACTTTCAAGAAACAATAAAAATAAAGGAAGTTAAAATTGACTCAAATGAGAGGTAAGAAAATTATCCAGTTAGAGTACTTTAAATTTTTATTGCAAGATATTGCATTTTTAGCAAGATAAAAATGAGCTATTGACCTAGCGCCTTATTTGGCAATTTCCTACTAGATAATAAATATTCAAAAAAATATATCGATTACAGTGCCAAAGTCATTCAGATACTTTAGTTTAAAAGATAATATTTGACAACCAGATAGTTAATATTGTCT
>WYDF02006451.1:0-13871 GCA_009867245.2 Adranes taylori
TATCCTCCACCTCTCTTTCCCATTCCACACTATCTATTATCCTTCTTTGCCATACGTTCATTGACCAGCCACATCTCTCATATATCCTTCTCCTGTCGTCCATCCATTGGTTACCTATTTCACCCTTCTTCTCTAATTTACATGCATTTACATACACTTTTAACCAACATTTCTTCTTGTCCAGTCATCACTTTTCTCTCATATTTTACCAACTTCTTAACTCCTTTCGACCAGATTTTATTTTCATCTAATTCCTGTAGCACAATCTCCCTGGAGTCCATCTTTCCACACCCATTATCCTCTTTAAATACATAGTTTCCATTCTTTCTATTTCCTCTCTCTCTTTCTCAGTCCACAGCTCTGTTCCGTTCATTATAATCCTCCTTACAAATGTTTTGTGTATCATTAACCTTATTCCTATTGAATCACTAAACTTCAGTCCCCATACATTCCTTAACCTCTCTGCTGCCACTTTAACTTTTCTTACCATCATTTTAACGTGCTCATTCGCGCTTCCATTCCCACTCAGCATGTAACCTAGATATTTGACACTTTTTACCCACTCAATTTCTCTTCCCTCCAACTTAAACACGTCATTTCTACTATCTCTCTACCCTTTCTTGCTACCATTACTTTCGCTTTTTCAACATTCACTTCCAACCCCCTTTATTTCATATACTTACTTACTCTTACAATCATTTCATCCATTTTCTCCTTTTTCTCCGCCAATCATGCAATATCGTCTGCATAAGTTAAAGACAATATTTTCATTTCATCTAGTATTACTCATTCCGCCTGCGCATTTCTTAACACATTCTCGAAATCCGACACATATAAGTTGAACAAACTTGCAAACCTCTCTTACACCGTTGCCCATAAAAAATCATCTTGACACACATTCTCCCACTCTCGCTCTTACCCTTGTTCCTTCATACAGTCTTCTGGCATTCTGTACCACACACCCTGATATTTCAATCTCATTCATTCTTTTCCATAACCTTTCCCTCTCCACGTTGTCAAACTCTGACTTCAAATCTATGAGAACCATGTACAACTTTTTCCCCTTGCTCATCACTTGATTCATTATGTACTTAATGGTCACTATATTGTCAGCTGTACTTCCTCTTGAACATATCCTGCCTGCGTGTTTGACAATGCATTTATTTTCAATATTTCCTTTTTCTGTTTCTCATTCACTATCCTTGTATATATTCTATATAGTCCATTCATTATTGTTATCCTCCTATAGCTTTCTACATTACTCATATTTCCCCTTTTGTATACCGGAATTATCTCTCCGTCTCTCCATTCTTCAGGTATCTCTTCCTCTCCCTTCCACACCGCATTCGTTCCTCTTAATAACGCATTTATTCCTTCTTCATTCAAGCTTCCCCACACTTCCAGCGGCATCCCATCGCGGTCAGCTGCACGTTCGTGCTTTGCCCTCCTGATTTCTTCTTTAACCTATTCCTCTTGTATCTCTTCTAGCAACTCTTCTTCATTTTCTATTAGTATTCTTTTCTTTGAAACCCACTGTACGCGGATTGACAGTATACGTTGAAAAAAGTGACGCACCAGTTGCAGCAAACATATTTATATGTTTTAACATCATTCGTCAGCACTCGTCGATCACTCGCATCGTCAGCATCATTTGTTATTTGCATTCTATAAAAAACGGATGTGTTTTTGTATATACTCTATTCGTTCTCATCTTTTGTTTATAAAATTACTATAGGTAAGTGTTTATAACATAATTTATATAAATATGATTTATTATAAAAACGTATGCATACGTTCTTAAATTTGTTTTCAATTTTCAAAAAACGGCGTACGTATACTATGATTTTAAAAATTGTCCGTAACGAAAGGGTTAACAAATAAAATACAATTAATAATATTATTTAATTTAAATAATAATTTATTGTTGCAGATAAAATGAGCGGACAAATGAAAAAAAAAGGCGAATAAACATATTTTTTCAGAAACTGAAGACTGAATTTCCATTCATCTTAAAAATAAAAGAGGAATTGGTGAAATATATTATTTGTTGCGGTCAATTTGATATTGGGAGTCATGGCCGATTAGCTATTGAGGACCATTGTAAAACTAGTAAGCATAAATCTGCCTTATATGAGTCGTCATCATCCAAGAAAATGACAAACTTTCTAAGAAGCTCGAGTTATGGCCAATCTGAAAAGTTGATGGCAATTCAAGGAGGAACGTTTGCCTTCCCCACAATTAAACATAATTGTGTGCTTCACAGCTTCCGAAGCCCCAATTGCACCTCAAAACTGATCAAAAAGTTTAATAACGTTAAGTTGTGCTCGAACAAAATGTGAAGCTTGGAAAATGATCAGTCAAAAACCTCATATGTTACGTTGGTTTCCGATATATAAAATCAATTACAATTGCAATTACAATTCAAGTGTAAATTACAAGTGAAATGGCCGTGTATTTGGCCGAACATATGTTTAAATGTGTTAATGATAAAAAAAATTCTAATCAAATATTGACAGTTTCTGCATACAATCAAACTTAAATTTTGGTGGATTGAAGCAACGTGGAACAAATATTGTTCACAAACAATTAATTAAAAATTACATCGAAACATTATTGGAGTCGGCTGCAACGCACACATTTTATCTAACGCAATTAATACTGCCTCATACTGCGAGATGTTATTTATTTATTTACGGTCAAGCTACAATCTTTTAGTATACTATGGAAAAAAATTAAAAAGGACCATATTTCTGCTGTTCAAGTTGCGCTCATTTTAAAAGATTTAAATGAAAGAACAAATTGAAATCAGATAAGACAAACAGTTTCTTCCTCTTATGGTTACCCAACTATTGAAAAATGCTGAAGAATCAAATAATGAAATTAAGAAAAAGTTTATGCAGGAAGTTGACAGATTCTAATGTAATTGCTTGGAATACGTAGAAGAATGTCATTACTTCACGAAAATGCTAAATGGGTAGTGACACAAATTAATTTCTTATTTGAAAAATTTAATTCAATTTGAGATCGACGACAATGAATTATTCGATGAAGTTGACAGAGTGAATTCGTACTGTACAGAAAAAAAATTTCAGAAAGGCATTTGAAAGCAATTGAACCAGATAAACGATGGGTTGAAACTTTTTCTCATTTTATAACCCGTCATATTCCATTTCTAAATATTTAAAAATAGTCGAAACAGTTTTTTGTTTGCCACATTCAAATGCTTCAGTGAAGAGACTGTTTTCAATAGCCAATGATATTTGGACTGAAGAAAAATCGCGATTATCAGTTAATTCATTGTCTTCAATTTTAACACTCAAATTTAATTTACAAAATGTAAACTGTACGGAATTTGCCGATATAATTCAAAAAGATGAGGCAATCCTGAAAAAAAAATCATTCAGCTGAAAAATATAAAAATTAAATAATATAAAATATATATTATGTGTAACATTTGAAATGTTATTGTAATCAGTATTTTATGGAAATAAAATAACTACATTATTTTGGTTTATTTGTCAATTGTTTATTTTTCATTTTTACGTAATGGACGCATTTAGGAAAAAAAATAAATGGTCACCTTACTTAACCTCAAATTAAAAAGAAACCTTTAATAAAACCTGAATGAGTCCTTGTTGTTAGAAAAGGAGGAAGTTAGGATAAATATTATGCACAGACATTTGTTTTAATTTAGGAATGGGAAAAGCGATTTTAATTTTATGCAGTATGAAAGAGATAAGAAACTTTTAACATATATTGCACCATACGAATTGTAAAGAAAATAAAAGTCACACACTCAATAAAATCACGTGACACTTCTGACAAATCAACAATAAGACGAAACCTATAACTAAAATTTGCTCTGTTGAGTGAATACACTATTGACAGCTAGTAAAACTTATCACACTTTCAGCAGATATAGTATCCAGCAGATATGTTTGCACAGCACCCAAAACTCGATTTTATTTCAAGTAGCTGGTTGTTTGTGGCTCATGATTGAAGAGCCATATTACTAGAATTTAATTTGCTATATTTATTTATTCCGCAATTGTGTTTGTCTGTTTTTTTTTTAAATTTGTTTGGGTACGGCACTAGTTGACAATTGGAGTACTAGATATAGCAGCATAGCAGTGGACGTGCAGTACAAACATGTCTCGCTCTTCCTCGCAAAGCACGAAGGCGCATTTTTTGGGGGCTTTTGTTGGTGGGAGACCTGGTTCTCTCTTCGGCTGGTCGTTCGTGGAATGCTTTCTTAATTGACTGCTCTTGTCCACATTTTTCTGCGATGTTTGATGCTTGATGACTTGATGCTTGATGAGTTTGATGCTTGATGTTTGATGACATGGTGCAGAGCGTTTTATGTATTTTCAGATATATATATATATATAACTAAATTCGTGGCGGGTATTTTGACAAATTAAAGAAAACTAAATTGTAAGTTCACAATCATTTATTAACTATTTATAACTAGATAAATAATAAAAACATACTGGAATACTGTAAACACACTGGAAAACATATTAATCTTTAATAGATATATCTAAAAGCCTTCAAGGTTGAATTTTGATATCTAATCCTGGAGCTTGAAATATTACTTGAAAGTACAGTAACGTTTGGAAAATTAAAAAAATTAAATATGCTTGTCAATTTTCCTTTTTAATAAGCTGCTAGTTCTGCAGTTTAGAAATTTGATTTATTATTTTTATGCAGTAAGTGGAATATTAATACTATTTTTTTCTTAGGTAAAACAACCTAAAATGCAATTACACTAAAATTCCGTTTAACTGAATTTGATGGGACCGATAAGGCTCCGGTTAAACGAAAATTCGTTTAAACCGGAAACTATGTGTTTTCATAGGTCGGACGGATACTTGTTTTGTTCATGGGATCTCTGAACACAGGCGAGCAAAACCTACAATAGTAAGGCATATTATAATAGACCTATTATAAACGATTGCTTCACAACATTGTACAGCTATTAATTTAGAAATAGAGTACACTAAACATGCAGTGAAATAATAGTTAATTTTAAATGTATGACACATTTTAAAAGAGTGCAGTAGTCGTAACAAACTTAAAAATTCTTCATGGTGAAATACAATACTAAGTAAAAAAACTTAACAGTACTCTATGTAGCAAATAAAAACGTACGCATATGAATAATAAAACGTAAAATTTGCAACAAACATGAATACAGTGCGTGATAAAAAAC
Organism: Adranes taylori; assembly: GCA_009867245.2. NCBI lineage: Eukaryota > Metazoa > Arthropoda > Insecta > Coleoptera > Staphylinidae > Adranes > Adranes taylori. The sequence continues at coordinate 5,213 of WYDF02006451.1, forward strand.
AAAACTAAATCCAAGAAGTAAAAAACTTTGATATTTTCTTTTGCTTCATATAAGAAGACCGTTTCTTTGCAGCTCGGTCACTAAGGCGTTTAATGAGAAGCAGCTCAGCAGGAGATGTTTCCTCTTGTTATTCAAGATACACCATTAGGTCTTCAAACATGCGAATTGCTTCTCAATGAGTTAGCCATTTCTTTTCTTGAAGGGATGGACCATCATCGGATCTGAGCTCACCTGCCTGGTTTGAACAAACAACAACAATGTCATCTTCACTAAGAATTGGAAGTAGTTGATTATCGCCTTGTACCCATTCCGCTATATCATTTGTTTGATTTTCCGATCCCCCTAGCAGATTTTTTAGCAGTGATACGAAGTTCTCGTTACTAAACTCCATTAGAACATCAGATTCATTTTCATTTTGCGACACTGTTGTAGGCACATTGGACCAGAGTTTCCTCCAAGTTTTCTTTAGAGCAACCGCTGGTTTTTACTCCCATGCTGCAGCTATCATTTAGATCACGTCCTTGATCGTTATTTGTTTCAACAATTGTATGATGTCATTAGACTTTTCATTATCAATTATTTTACTGAGCAGTTTCTTCCTATATACTCTTTTCAGAGTTTCGATCGCACTTTGATCTATCGACTGTATAATCATCTGCAGCATGCCTGAAGCGTTACTACAAACCAGTAACGTAATGAACTACAAACCAGTAACGTTTATTTTTCTTATAACCACAATCTGCCTCGTCTAGTTTTAATGCCAATGTTTTTATAGCTAACATTTTGTAGTTCAGCCTAGTTTCATCAGCATCGTATATCTTCGCAGGACTTAATTTTTCGCAGGGCTTTTTTAAACAACTTTTTCAAACTTCTTCTTAAACTCTTCAACCCCAAGAACAGTGCCTAAAAGACTTTCGCTAGTTATCGCCAGCTGTCTCACCCCTTTTCGATCTTTCCATCTATTGAGCCATCCAATACTAGCAGTAAGCTTGTATCTCCACCCAATCTTCGGTTTAAACTCAATGCCTTTTCTTTAAGCATTGGCCCGGATATAGGCACGCCGCACTGACGTTGTTGTTCAAACTACATTAATAGTGCTTCGCCTAAAGATTCATTTTTAGGGCTCTTTATAGTTGATCCATTTCCTAAAGTCTTTAGTAACTCTTTGAGCGCAGAAATCTTCAATTTGAGCCCCGATTTTTTTTTCAGTCACAAACTGTTGCTGCCCGAAGTCCATATTCAACAGAAAAGTTTTTTATTGATTCACCCTTGTCTAGACGATTAATAGCCTCTATTTTTTTTTTTTTTTTTGGATTGTCACAACAACTCGTTTTCACTTTTCTGCCATAGTCACTGCAGATCACTAAACACTACGTAACAAACACTACTAATGTACAAAAATTATTATGAATCAGCTACACCAGACAGAATTCAAAATATAACTGACAAATGTCCTTGGACAGCGACAATGGCGTTACTTGGCTTGCTAAAAAGAGACCCGGCGGGAGGGATAGACACACGCTGCCGACCAAATGCGTGTGTACAGTCCATGTAGCAGCGCAAGGCTGACTGTATGAAAACAATATAAAATGCATTTCAGTGCATAAATGTATAAAATGTATTTAAGATAAAAAGTATTTGAGTGATTGCGATGATTAGGATATTCGGTTAAACGGAATTCGGTTAAACTTGTTAAATTAGAGAAATTTGAGATGAAATATTTTGCTTTTAAAATATAGAAATCGTAAGTAAAATGAATTGAAGCAAATATTAAAAGCCATTTCGAAGATGATTAATTTGAAATAAAAATAGAAATAAATTTTACTTCGTATTTCATTTCGAATTACATTATAGCAATTTGCATTATTCAGCAATTTAAAATATCATAAGAAATTGAAAATTATGTTCAATTCAAATAATGATTTCAAACAGCTTCTCATAAACAATATCAACACTTTTTTCAATCGCTTCATCAATCGATTTCAAGTTAACATGTATTAAGTTAATTTTAATTAAATTTTAAGTAATTAAATTTTAGACGTTGAGAAACTTTAAAACGTTAATTAATTATAAATAATTTACTTTAAATAATAGAACTGAATTAAAATTTCACATGAGGTAATTATTCTGAGATATATACTTGAAGTATAATTATTCTGGCTCTTCTTAATAATTTCTCAGACAAATTTGTTGAAATCTGGAAGTGCAGTTCAAACCTAAAGTTTCTTAAAAATGTATCATCGATTGGATCATTACTATCATTATTTGCAGCCTTAATATCTAAAAAAAAAAAATACTATTCACAAATCAAATAAAAAAATTACATTACAAATTAACAATATACCAACTGTTATTAACCATCATTGCTTGTTACTTAGATATCTTTAGGTCTTCTACTATAAATGTACTTAGCTAACTATAAATAGCTTCATCGATGTATTTTATTATATGTTGGCTGCATTACTATATATTAAATTAATTGACATTGACAGCTTAACTGACTGGTCCACAGCAGATAGTGAAACTACGACAAGTGGAGGAAATATTGAGAAGCCCAATGGAAATCATATTTCTGCAAACGGAAATAACCTGTGATAGTCATCATTTTATCCACGTTTTTTTTTTTGAAATATTGATTTACTTTTTGAGAATGAATTGTTCCTCTAACTTCTATTATGTATATGATTAGTGATTGTCAAAAATATATATTGTATTTATCAAGTAGAGCTAAAAGCCCTTTCACATCTTTCCTCTTAATTCTAATTGCTATGTAACAAAAAATTAATGGGATGAATTAAAGATGAACTAGATGCAAGGGCGTTAAAATTATATTCTAGTTGCATTAAAATTATATTACATTTAAAAAGAACGTAGTAATTCTATGAATTTGAATGCAGGTAATCAACAAAATGCAGGTGATCAACAATCCTGCTCTGAGAAAAATATGTTCATGGTCGTATTATTTTATGCAGTTGTAGTCTAGGGGCCCCGCGTAGGCCCGCATTCCTAGAAAGGAACATTTCGGTAGCTTCTAGATTATTCAAAATTAAGTACGTCACGCAAATCCTTTTTTTTTTACTTCCTATTTTTTCCATTTTCTGTGTTTATACAGAATGAATGGGAATCTTTCTGTGCTTGATGTTCTCTGTGGGGAACACCAAGGTTATAATTTGTTTAGCTATCAAGCATGGTAGCTATCCTCTATGGTTGGTTTGGATGGTTTTTGAGCCTATCTACCATATTTTGCCTGCGTTCTCTGACTACTTCGCAGAGATCCGCTGCATCCGTGTCCTTTCAAATGTTTGCGTTTGGTATGTACCACGATGCATCTCACAATTTTCTTAGTGCTTGTTCTGGGCTACTAAGATTCTTCCTCTGGCTTTCTCCGTCCTCTGAATTGTCATGAAAAGCCAGAGTGCGTCGGAGAGAATCGTCAGGTTTTATTGCCATTGTGCTTCATTAATAGTGCAGGTTTTATTGCCATATGAGCAGATCGTTTAGAATCATTTTTCTGCCTTTGTTTGTGATCTTGCTGTCTCTTTTCACCACCATGTAGTTTCTTTGCCGTTTTTTTAGGCAACAGCGTCCCTTCTCTTCAGATGACTTTAAAAGTTCATATTACGATCGAACGTGATGCCTAAATATGTTCCACTGTTTTTGATTTTGATATTTTTTTTCCTGGACCAGTTGCATCTTTCTCCTCCTTCTTTTATTGTAAATCTAATAATTTCTGTTCTCTGTAGATTTATTTTAATCTTCCATTTTTGATAAAATTTCTTAAGTTCTTCCAAGCACCGAGCCAAGTCTGTTTTTGGCTAGTGAATTTTGTGAGTTTTGGGCTATAATTGCCGTATCCTCCGCAAATTTTGGATCTCCGTGCCGACTTACTTCTTGAGTTTTGGAATGTCGATCACAAAAACGTTGAAAGAATCGGAGATAAGAGAGATCCTTGCGGGCGCCTTTCTATGACTATTTTTTCTATCGATAATCCGTTATTGACCTTTACTTGAAAGAATCAGTGTAACAAAAATGCTTTTGTAATTTTGACTAGTTTTACTTAGATCTTCAGGCTTAGAAGTTTGTGGATTAGCCCTTCCCTCCATACTTTGTCGTACGCTTTTATAATGTCCAATAAGCCTACGTAAGCGTGCCTTTTTTGATTGGTTTTACCATCACATATTATAGCATTGCCTCCATTATTGTCGCTTGTTGTGTGCCCGCAAGTTTTTCTCTAAAGCTAAGCTGATTCTCTGGGATTAGATTCCGTTCCTCTAAAAAGTTTTGTATCGCTAAAAGCTTTATTGCTTCAAAACTTTGCTCATATCATTCTAGGCTTATTAGACTTCTGTTTTGTGGAAGAGATAGGTTCTACTCTTTCTTTGGTAATGTAATTAGTTTTCTTCGATCTTTGGGGAAAGTATACTATTATTAAATTGACAGTTCCCACTCCGTATGTGAGAATGGAAATGCACAAGAATCGAGAAAACTATGTTTCAAGCTATTGTTTATATGGCTCTTGAAGATGTACTTAAATTATACAAACCTGGCCAGCAAAGCCCTATTCTCCTTTTTTACTTTGGCTATTTGGTTGCTTAATCCTAATTTTATCGCACGATCCAGATACGTCTAACTCTCAATAACCTTATTTACACTATTTCCAATTTTGATGATTCCGTCATCTGCAATCTTAGTCAAATTTGGTATTTGATAAGTTCAAGCCGGTTTCTGATGACTCATCATTTAGCTGCAACAACTTTGTTCCAGTCTAGATTTTCTGCTATAACTATAAGATCATCTTCAAAGTAAAGTTCGGTGACTCACCACCCGTCGCGCCATTGATGTTTACTTGCTGTTATCGCTTATCCGCTTTAGTGCTCCATCATCTCTCGTATCGTTCCTGTCGTTGTGTGTATTTTTGTACTGTACATACTGTGCAGTTTTTAGTGCTTGCTGTTCGTTGGTTTTACGGCAGTGTTCTTCGGTGTTCGTTACTGTATTGTTTTACATTGTGTGTACAGTTGTGTGTTGTTACAACATGTCAGAAGTGAAATGTAGACATGATACTCTTTCATTAAATGGAATATTAGCAGTACTACAAAGACTGGACAAAGGGGAATCACTCAAAGAAATTTTCAAGGAACTCTCAATGTAGGCGTTACGACAATAAAAAGATTGGAGAAGAAATCGGAAAGACATTGAATCATATACAGTGACGATAGATGGTGAAAACGCTCTTAAGAATCGCAAAACATTGAAAAAGCCTAAACTTGAACTGCTTGACAACGCATTATAGATATGAATCTGCCAAGAAAGGAGGAAAGGAACCCCGATATCTGAGCTCATTATAAAAGAAAAGACAATAGCTTTGCACAAAATACTAGAAGCCGGAAGTGAGTTCGCAGCTAGTGAAGGCTGGATTGATAGCTCGAAAACACGTCATGGCGTCCAGTTTGTTTCAATTTTTGGTGAAAACTATCTCCTGATGCCGAGGCGGCTAAGAAGTTTTCTGTGAAGTTTCAAGAAATTGTCAAAGAGTTTGAACTGTTACCTGGCCAAGTCTATAACATAGACGAGGAGACAGGCTTAAACTATAAAATGCTGCGAAACAAAACGCTCGCTGCATCAAATGAAACCGTGGCAGGAACGAAACATATAAAAGATAACAAATTGGGGATTTTTTAGATATCGTTGCCTCCACAACCACAAATTAATTATAATAGTTGTTTTTAAGCAGGTAATCATATATGAGAGACTACAAAGGTAGAAAATATTCCGATGAACATTTTGGGTGGATGACCATTTCTGCTATAAGGTATTAAGCTTCCTCAGTACCCTCCTTTTACAGAACATCATTGTATTTGTATAAGTGAATATACATTAACTCCGTTTTGAACCTGTCATCGGACAAATATTGTTTGATTGAAAACTCTATATATGTTACATGTGAGCAAACTTTCATTCACAATGTGTTTTTAGGTTGATTTGAAATATTTCCTAAATTGTATCTGATTGTCGCAATCTGTTTCTACAATTTTCTTCCAATTAATGAAGACTATCAAACTTATTGTAGAGGATTTTTTCTACCTTTGTAGTCTCTCATATATGATTCGCAATTTTCGATGATTACCTGCTTAAAAACAACTATTATAATATAAAAGATAGGCTAACCATTGCTTCTTGCAGCAACGCTGATGGTACACACTAGCTCCATCTGTTGAAAAATACTTGAAACCAAAAAGCTCCCTGTTCGTGGTCTATTGGTGTTGGATAAGTCACCATCCCATCCATCTGAGGAGAAATTAGTGAAAGGGGACATAACAGCTATCTTCCTTCCACATCACTTATCCAATCAATGGATGAGGGAGTTATAGAATGGTTCAAGAGACAGTATCGCAGAAAGTACATCAGCTCAATTTTAGAAAAGTCCAAAGAAGGTTGTAACATATTTGAAGCTATGAAATCCCTCAACATCAAAGATGCTGTCTATACGCTAGCTGGGTCATGAGAGGAAGTGAAACCTGACGCGCTGCGAAAATCTTGGCGAAAGCTTTGGCCGGAATTTATGATCGATACAGATTTATAATCGCTACAGATCTATAATCGCTACAGATCTACAAACTGTACAACCGAATGTCCCTGACAGTGTAGTTGAGGAGTGGATTTCCCAAAGTGACAAAAATTCTGAAACCAGTGAAAAGCTCAACCACATTATTGCCGCTGTTTTGGAAAATAATGGTGAATAATCTGTGAACGAGGATTCTGATGGTGATCATGACGAACCCCCTAACCGAATTTCACACAATTACGACAAGAACGCTTTTGATATTGTCCTTCAGTACATCGAGCTTAACTCAGTCTCAACACCTATGGACATTTTGTGCATCAAGAAATGGAATAACACTGCAGCTAAGTCTAGAATTTCATGTGCTAAACAAAAATCTATAAATTATTCCAAATTATTACCCAACTGAAAGATAACAAAAAATAAATTTCTGAAAATCTCACCTAACTCATTTCCAAGAACAATCATAAGCTAACAATGCACGTTTGGCCTAATGATTCGCAGGGCATACTTTTGAAGTATGAACACGCCTATTTCGAATTGACCTAAACTGATAATATTCTCTTTGTCCGTGGTTCTTAACCTTTTTGAAGTGCGGTCCACTTTTATACATATTTTTTTTTGTCGGAACACTAAATAACGGAATAGTACAATAATACAATAATATTGCAATAATATACATTCGCACAATTTGAACTATGTATAACTCCTGGAAAGTGTTTTCTTTTATAACGCTTTCTATCACCATTTGGAAGAATTGGAAGACTCAATTATTTGCAATAAAAAAATAAAACAAAAAATTAAGTAAATAAAAATATATAAAATTTTATATTTTTACTACAACTGAATTAATAAAAAACAATGAAACTCTTCCTAGTATAGCAAGTTTTTAGTATAACACATTTAACTATACAGACTTCACGTACGCATTGGTATTATAAATTGTCCAATTTAAGCAAATTTGGTAACTATTAGATGTGTACGACATTTAAATATTATACAAAATTGATTTATCCTAAAATAAAATTATACAGTCTACCTTAACTATATTTAATAAATTATTTATTATAATTCTGATTAAAAATGACTTTTTTCAGTTAAAATAATATTGTTACTAATTAAATGGTTTTGCTTAGTTGATAAATAATATTCTTTTAGCTCTATTTCATAAAATTACTCAATATTATATATAAAATATTATAAAACTAATCTTTTACAGTAGTACTGAACCTAGTGTGCAGCATATTATTTATAACGTTGATCTGTACTTACAAGAAACTAGACACAAGAAACTAGTTTCATAAATTTATATATTATACATAAATTGACAGTTTTATTTTAATGATATGTTTTCTTCATATAATTCACCGTTGGCATCGGAAATTTACTATTATTAAAAACACAATATGGCAAATAATTTAGGCTTAACTGTACATAAAAAAATGCTAAAAATTTAAGACATGATTCCCTCTTATGCATCAGATCAAATTTGGAAAATATAAATTACTTGATTTCAGACTTCTACTTCTGAGATGAAAATGTCTTAGCATTTACAAATACTTGTTATTTTGTATAGTTCGAATAATATAGTATGTAATACCTTACCTGTAGTATTTCTTGTACTTTGAGGAAAAAGAAATAAATGATTTTTGCAAATGTTTCCAGCAAATTTACAATTTTTGCTTATGATATGTGAACACTTGGAAGAAGTAATTTAAAAATCTGCCGCAATTGTGGCACCTTGGAAAGAATATTAGAACAAATAAAAATAATTTGAAACTGGAATATTTAAATCAGAATCAAACTTGAATTGGGCTGCTATAATAATGCCCTTAGTAATATAAAAGATTTAATTTAATACAATTAATTCATTTAGAGTACAGCGCAATCTATGAAGTTATATTGCAGTAACTCATGGAAATTAAAATTAGATAAAATAAGACGTGAGATTCTTAATGATAACGCTAAAAATTGTAAGAAATATTTTTTTGTATACACCATAATTAAGGTTAGCAACGACGCATTTATATCTCTTATAGATTTATAGATATAAATGCTAACGGAACTCGCAACACGACGCTGCTAATGGGGTGTGGC
>WYDF02006462.1:0-13871 GCA_009867245.2 Adranes taylori
GACATCTTCTAGTGCTCAGTAGTGGAAGAAAAACCTTGTCCGACGTTTTTGTCCGACGGGGCCGGCTGGGGGGGGGCTGGAGTTCGACCAGCTCCATGTCTGTTACAACATAGTGTGGAAATCACGTCGATGGTGGTTGAAATTATTCTACCATTTCCTCGAATGTACAATCGTCAATGCATATATGTTGCACAAAACTACATCGACGAAGATAAACCGAATATCGAAATCTGATATTGCATTCAGAAGCATATTAGTTAATTAACTTCTGGGCGAATATTCTGGCCGCAAACAGATGGCCTCATGGTTGATCACAGGAAATAACAATATGAAGAAGACCGACGGACGTGCAATCACCTTTGAAAACACAGCAGACTGTCAAAAGTTGGAGATCATTTAGCTCAGTCGACTACTTTTCGCAGGTGCGCTAGATGCAGCACAAAGAAAAAAACCGAAGAGTGTGCTATGTTCTAAATGCAAGATTGTCCTATGTATTGGATGTTTCGCGCCTTTTCACAAGCGAGGTATGCAGTAAAGTTGATGGTGCTAGATGGATACTGGTCGAAAAAGCAACCAGGAAAAAACTATGTAAAATTTACATTTTTGTACATTTCGCTATGATTATCTTTTTTGTATGTCCCAATAAACATACTTTTGTATTAAATAGTATTTTTTGTTTGTTGTTATTTGTTCTATAAAGCCTTAATAACCACAAGCAAAGCTTCATGGCCTACAAAATTATTGTTAACTTATCAAAACTGAAAGATATTATATCTTCGTATTGAAAAAATTAATGGATTATAGCCCATAAGATTTCGAATATTAATTTAAAATATACGGGAGCATTCTGGATGAAGCGCTATTTATGCCTCCATACCTTAAAAAATCAACATTCACCAAGGATGTAATTCAGGAAATAAGAAACCAGGACGTAGACCCAAAGTTTTCCAAACGAATCGAATACTGGAAGCTTGAAAATCCATTTACTATGTACTGAAAAGTCATGCCATATTAAAACAGTAATTTATTTATTTAATTGAAAATAATAAACAATGAATTAGAAATAGAACAAACTTAGAAAGAAATAAGTTATAATATATTTTGATTTGTTCACATGTGCAATGTTTTACTTCATACGGTAATTTGAAGAAGTTGACACAAATTGTCTAGCAACTTTTATGTTGTTTTGATTTGTCGGTGATGGAGACCTAGATGGTGAAACAAACTCGGATTCAGACCAATGTGAAGCAGCTGATTGTACAGAACTGTAATTGGACTTTGTCCCGTCAGAAACAGCTGTGCGTTCTGTTAACTTATTGCATTGTGCTTTATGTAGAATGTTCATGATCAGAGCTTCCGCATGCATTTTCTGAATATCATTTAACTTAGCATGTTTAGAAGCTACAAATTTGCCGAACACTTCGCTATCGAACTCTGAAGAATTGCATTGTTTTAATGTTTCAGATGGAGTGTTTCTAAATAATTGTTGTTGTTCCGATTCGTAAGCTTCATCTCTCGTCAACTTTCCGTCAATTACTGTATACCGGCTTCTCTTTCTTACAGGTCTTCTAAAACTCTAAAAAAACCAGCAAAGAACATATTAAACTTTCTATTCAGCTATTCTATTCAGCCAAAAATCAACCGAAATATATCGGCAAAATGATGCCGCTATGAATGACAAGAACCTTACTAATGAGGAGTTATGGCTGGGAAAATATTCGTATCGAACTACGATTTCGCCGTGGATGTGAAGAAACAAACTAACTCCAGTCCCAGAAAAGACAGAAGCTATACTTCTAACCCGGAGATGGACAATTGAAATGCTTAAATTAAGGCTTGAAAGCCATGCCATAAAAATACTAAAGAAAATAAACTCTGGGGTTACCTTGGATCCCAGCCTAACATTTATGCAACACAGAAAGAAGGCAGCCGATAAAACCAGCAAGAAAACTGCACAAATCACAAGGCTTATACCAAGAGTAGGCGGAGCAATAATTTCTACTAGGACCATCTGAAGTTATTATCTTGTACGCAGCCCCAATATGGTCAGATGCCACAGAGAAGGCAAACGCAAGACAGATCGTAGAGAGGACCCAAAGAAAAGGATTCTCAACCACAACATCGGCGTATAAGACAAATAATGCTCTGCGAGTGTTTGCAAACACACCACCACTTCACCCCAAAGCTAGATGACGCCAATGCCAATATAATGCAGGCTAATGAGACTGAAAAATTTTTTTTTAATGGACGCTAAAGATCGCGTGCTTCAAAACTACCAATGTGACTGGGAAGCCTCAAACAAAAAAGCTAATCTCGTAAATTAAGGTGTCGATTATGCGAACACACGGAACACTCCACTATAAGCTTGCTCAAGCACTAACGGGTGACGGGGCTCACTATTCGTAGAGGATTGGAAAAATAAACTCGGGCACTTGTGAACAATACAATGAAGATATTGGCGGCGAGAAGCACATAATTTCCTTTTGACCAGCGCATGAAACAGTAAGAAAAGAATTAGAATGGAAAATAAGTGACAAAATCTCTAGTGAAAACCTCATAATCTGAGGTTGAGGTCAGAGAGAGAGACCGAAAAGCCGTGTATGCGTACGTCACAAGTATAATGTCCAAGAAGGAAACATGTGAAAAAGAAATGGGGAGGTAAAAGATACCAACTTAAAGGTAGGTGTGCGCGCGTGTATGCATGTTTTCAACATGAAAGAAAAACATAGTCGGCACGAGACCGGCACTATCATGCAGTACGGGCGGTGCAGTGTCAATACGACATAGGAGCTCTATATTACAACTATAGCCTTGTTAATGTAGATTTCGAACTCTTTTATGCCCATGCTAAAAAGATGGAAAATCGCCAAAAAGTGGTGTACTGGAACATATAGTTTTAATAAGGATCTTCTTTCGAATAACTAGCATCACCTGAAAGTACAAACTTTTAGCAAGTGTCAGCCAGAACACATAGATATTTTGTACCACTAATTATACGAGTATATAAGCAAGCACACTGTGGGATATAACTTAAATCCCTTCAATTCCAATAGATGATTGCGAAGGGTCAAGACTTGACATTTAATTATTAATGTCAAGATCATGAAGTAAAAACTATAGAACAGTTTCAACAAGATTAGCTACTGCTACTCTTGTCAAGATTAGCTACTAGTTAATGAAATTCGTCTTTTTGAACTAGGGATTGTAGTGTACTTGGGTTACATCTACGTTGTGGTATCTATCCAAAGAGTTTTGTAACTAATTTTAAAGGTGAAAGCTCGGTTTTTTGACAGGAAGAAATGTCACGCAAGCGAAGAGCTTAAACTGTACTTTATACGCTAGTTACCACTCCGAGGATATAAGTATAGAAGAAGTAAAGGCATAGATAAAGAATGTGAAAAACGATGGAGTAGCAGGGGCGAATAAACTGCCAGTGGATATAGGGGAATGTTTGGATGGGAATGGGGTGTGTGCGCTAGTAAGGGGGATGAATAGGATATGGCAAGGTGAAGAAAGAATGCCTGAAGGATGGAATAAAAGAGAAATAGTGTCACAGTATAAACGAGGAAACAGAATGGATGTGGACAGTTATAGGGGAGTTAAAATTATGGATGGGTTGTATAGGTTGTATGCGAATGTCATAAATAGGAAGTTGGAAAATGAAATTAGGAAGAAGCAGATTCTGTCTTGCACACCGAATGAATTTGTTACAGGTAAGGGGGAGGGCTGAAAATATTGTCACATTCAATTATATCATGAATAGAGAGATAGTTAAAAAAAAAGAAATTGTATTTCCTGTATGTTGATCTGAAAGCCGCGTTTGATAGGCTTCTGAGAAAAGATTATGGAAGAAGATGGAGAAGACAAGGATTTCTAGAGCATTAGTAAGAATAATAAAAGGATTATATGAGGGCACGAAAGTAAGAGCAAAAGTGAATGATAGTGTATCGAATTGGTTTGAGACAAAAAGGGGAATAAGGCAGGGTTGAGGGTTGCCCGCTTAGTGCTTGTCTGTTCAATATATACTTTATAAACTCGGAGGAGGTTTTGGAGAAGGGACAATCGGGTGTGAATATATCAGGTTTGAGATGTAAGGACAAAAGAACGATTGTAAGGTTCAGATGTGGGAATGAGGAGAGGGGAAATAAGTACTGGTTGAAAGAGCTAGATAGAATGTCTAGGATATGCGGAGAAAAAAGAAAAATTGAATCATTGGATAAAAGAATATGAGGGAATAATTTGGAGTGAGAAGGAAAGGGAGTTGGGGCAAACTTGAGGGTAAGTTTAGGACAAGAAGGTATAAGATTGGACTTATTGAAAACAGGTATGACATAAATAAAAGGTAAATTGACTATGAAGATGGAAATGAAAGGAAATGGAAAGCATAGAGGAGAGAAATAAGGAAAAATAAAGAAACGAAAATGATGAATAAATGTGTAAGGAATGAAATGAGAGAATGGAAAGGAGTGGGTCAAGTAGAAAAATTATGGGAGGTAAGGTATGAATGAAAGTGAGGGACGCGCGTATGGAGGAATAGATGAGGTTAAGGAAAAGGCCTTCCCATCTCCCTGAAGGGAGAAAGGTTCATTTCAAAGGCAATTTAATTTGAATTATAATTTTCTATCAAATTTTAATTCAAAGTAAACTTTTTTATAAATTACTGCAGAAGAATAATACCTTATTGCCACTTGTTTCCTGTTCATCACTATTTAGTGGCTCACCATCTGTCACGATGAGAATTTGCTCAGTTTCAATTCTGTCCGATGAATCGTCGCCCTCAGTAGATAGATTATCCTGGAGGCTATCCCAACTTTCTGCCGGCGTTTCTTGATCCCGTGTAAACATCATCAGGTCAAAGTACCATAGAGATGGTACGTATGGTTCGTCAGTACCACTGTTATTAGATTTCTCTAATTTTTTCAGTTCTTTTCGGAATGATCCACGCATAGATTGGATTTTTCTTGCAACATAATCCCGATCTGCGTTTGGTTCTACGTTTCGGTAAAATTCAATCAATTCATCGTACCCAGCATTTTTTAATGCCTTATTTACATATGCTTTTGATTTTACTTTCCATAACGCTGGATGGGATTTATATATTTCAATAAACTCTGCTAAAAAAGCTCTATTTGCGTGTCGCATATCTGACATATTAAAATTTTCAAAAATACAGCCCGTAATTCGAAATTAATTTACTATTACTTCACAAAATGCCCACTTTTATAACTAAATGGTGTAGCGTCAGGAAAATAACAAACGTATAACGAACGAAAAACACGTGGAATGATATGATACAACATTATATTAGAACGTTGCGACTATAACTGCTACAAATCCCTTCCCATGCATTCACGGCGTGTTCTGTGCGACTACTAAGCAGATGGTTAGTCAGCGGTTTTCAAACGAACTGTGTATACTCGGAAAGCAATTTACCATAAGCGATTAATTAAAATTTTGTTATTGTTGTTAGAATATTATTGTTAAAATTTTATTTAGTAAAAATAAATTTCCTTTTTCGAGCTAAATAACTTAGTTTATTTAGGTCATAATATTCCAAATACACGTATTATTTTATTTTAAGAAATGTTACATATTCAAATTGATAATGTAGACATGGGAACATCACTTCTTTTTTAAACCTGAATAATTAACGATTTCTTAAATAAAATACCATTCTATATAATTATTACCTTATCCTTCTTCACCCCTTAATATTACCGGATCAGATCTTCCTCTGATTAATTTCTCTCATAACTATTTCCATTATTTTAACACCTTCCCCTCTTTTCCCATACATATATTCCAGCTCACTTCTTCCATTCTCTAAACCCTTTCTAACCCCAAATCCTTACATTCACCCATCCAATGTTCCCACGAATCCTTCCCATCCCCGCCAAGCCTACATATCTTTTCAACCCCATTCATCCAATACCTGTTCTTTCTTTCGTCATTCCCGCAACTAAATCTCGCAATCATCCTTTTTTCAATCATCTTTTCATACTTCTCCCATCCTTCATGTACCTTGCATGATCCTTATTACCTTGATTTCATCATATCTTCTGTTATATTTGTTCTCCTTAAAGCTCACATTTCTCTCTTGAATCTCTACATCATTCAACGCTCGCTCTATAACCACATGACACTTCACATCACCTCTCACTCTATTGTAGCATTCACTCATTGACCATCCGCACCTCTCACACATATATGTTGGTGTACATCTTTCTAAACCCAATAATCTCTTCATATATTTCACTCCCATCCTTTCAATATCCAGTATCTCTTTCACCGCCCAAACTTTCGCTCCATACTACAAAATACTCTTTATACACACCTCAAGAATCAACATGTACATTTTCACTGAATTCCCAAACATACTCTTCCATACAGTACCCAAACTTTCGCCGCCACCCCAGTTTTTTTTACTACCATCACTCCCCCTACTACTCAACATAAACCGTAGGTATTTATATATCATGACGTACCAACCACTTTCTCACCTATCTTAAACGTATCCTTACTATTCTCTCTTCCTCCTTCCTTGCACACCACAACTTACCCACATTCATTTCGGTACCTCTCTATACCATGTACCTATTCACCCGATCTATTACTTCTTGCATTTCCCCTCTGCCGCCATACACACAATATCATCCGCACAGCTTACCGACCATGTATATCCTTTCACCTCCAATCATCACACTTCCCGCCTGTGCTTTCTTCAACACACTTTCCAGACCTGACATATAAATGTTGAACCAACTGTACTGATTGGACATCCTTGCCTAACTCAATTATTTACACTGAACTACTTAAGACACCTCCACATCTACTTTTGCCTTCATTTTTGTTTCCTCATAAAGTCCTTTTATACACATTCATAACAGCTCAGAAATACCTACTTCCCCCATCTTATCCCATAACCTTCTCCTGTCAATTTTATCAAAAGCGAACCTCATTTATTATGTAATTCATTGCTACTATTTATCCATTGTCCCTCTCCCTCTAAAAAATCCCGTCCGATTTATTGATAAAACTTTCTTTTCCTTCATCTGCCTGTCTAGTTTCCTATTTATCAGTCTTGCATATAATCTGTATATCCCATTCATAATCGTAACGCCCCTGTAATTCTTTACATGTGTCCGATTTCCTCTTTTATATATCGAAACGATCTGCCCCTTTCTCCAATGCTCCAGAATGCACTCTTTACTCATCCACACTGCATTCATACACCTAATTAATGCTATCACCCCACCTTCATTCAAGCACTTCCATATTGCCACCGGCACCCTGTCTGGTCCCGAAGCTCCTTTATTCCACCTATTTGTTCCTATACTTCCTCTAATTTAATTTCCATATCCATACCCATAGACCCCCTACCTATTTTTCTCTCCACCACACTTCTTCCCCCTATTCCATCCTCTATTAGATACTCCTTGCAGTTTTTTCCCAATCTTGCAAACTTATATTTTCTCTCCTACCTTTACTATTTATCGCATTCCTATTATTCATTTATTTCCATACTTGACACTCCGTTCTTAGCCCATTTATCATATTTTTTCCTCATTATCTCTTTCCACCGGTACACCTTCTTCCCTCTTGTCTCCGATCATCCTTTGTCCTCATATATACAATCCAGTCTTCTTCCCCTGATCTAACTTTCCTCAATGCTTTTCTAACTTTCTGTTTCTTCTTCTCCCATTTTCTATTATCACCATTTTCTAGCTTTTATTTTTTCTGTGCACCATTACTACTCCTCCTTAATTCATCCCGCACTGTTTCTGTCAGATTTTCCATGCCTTCCACATATTGCCACTGTATTTCTTTTCTCATCTCCCTTAACCTTATTTTCTCTGCCTTATTCCATCTAATTGAATTTTCTTTCTCCTTCCCATACTCCTCTCTTACTCCCCTTCTTCCAACTGTATCATAATTTACTCTCCATACTGCCTCTAAAGGAAAATACTCTGACTAACTTCTCCCCCAGCTTCATATATTCCGTTGCTTTCGTTGCCTTATCATTCATAATATTATAATAGATTACTGACCCTCCTCCATGCCCTATAATAGTAAATATTTATCCTCCCCAGTAAATTCTTCCACACATCCATTTGCCATACTCCTCCTTCTCCATCCACTCTAGTAACAATTCCCTTCCGCATTTATCACTTTATCTTTAGATCTCCTTTCTATCATTTCTCTATTCTCTTCCACATTCATATTTACATGTTCTCCCACCCTCGCATTGAATCTCCCATTAATACTACATAATCATATTCCTTTCCCCACCCATCCAATATCTCTCCAATAGCATTAACACACTCTTTCAATCCTTTATTCATTTATACAATCCTAAACAACCACTTCTTTTCTTTTGTTCTTATCACTCTCCCCATCACTCCATCCATTTCAGACCCATTTATTTCCTTACTTTTTATCCCATCTTTCATCCCCAATATTGTCCCTCCACTAGTTCTACCTCTAATACTTCTTCTCGTTGCCCATGGAACTGTCACACATAACCTTTAAGCATTAATTCCTTTATCATATATGTGACGCGTTTCGACACTACAACTGTGTCATCATCAGATTAAAAGAAATTAAAACAAAAGAAAACAAAAGAAAAACTTATCAAATAATTTTTGACATTATTTTAACAATTTTCCTTTTAATTTCACACGTGGCTTCATGAGAATGAATCATATAATGGCTGCTTACTAAATATTAAATTTTAACTATCTAACCAAAATTTTTTTATTAAAACTTATTATATGAGAAGAAAGTATTAAAATCAGACACATAGCATCTGCAAGCCGTCAAACAGTAAACTAGACACAAGAAACTCTAAAAAACGACAATAAAAGATCTAACCGTCAATCATGATTGAATACTAAAAATTTCTTTAAAAAGTCCAAAATTTCTTTAAAATGTTCTTTATAAAGTTTGAGCGTCATCATTTAAGATCTAAAAATCCGTTTATGTATTGAAGAGTTTACCTGTGTATTAACTATATGATCATGTTCTAAGAATGAAGTTAAGTGTTTACTATGACAAAGTTATAAAATTTTAAGCGTCATTTTTTAAAGGAACATCATGATTTAAACTTAATATATGCTCCGCAACATTTGATTTTTCAAGACCGGTCAACCTAATCGCATTCAGATGTTCCTGAAGTCTCACTTGAAACCTTCTGTTCGTCATGCCCATACAAAACTTCTCGCAAGAACCACATTTCAATGAAAGAACACCTGATTACCTTTAGTTCGACCGGAACTAGATTATCTTTATTATTTTTTAAGCAGGACAATTTATTAATGTTTTTAAAGCCAATATTAATACTAAACTTTCAAATAGATATGGTAATGAATTACTCGACTTAGTTATAGATGGTCAAATAATATTTAGCATGACTGGGCAACGTCGGGTTAATTATATTTGAAGCCTTTCCTTGTTTCTTCAGAAAAAGTTTTTTGATAGTTTTTTGAATGCTCTTGCATTTAAACTCTGCATACATTTTATTTAATCAGACTGATTTATCAAATCAGGTCCATTATAATATTATGGTTTACCAAAATGATGAATGGGAAATACAGTAAGTAGAAACAGTAGCGATGAGCGTTTGTTTTTATTTGTGTTGTTGCGCTTGCCTCAAGTAATTAAATGGCTTTTATTTTCTAATTAATATATAATAAATTATATGGTTTTATATGCTCGATTAATGCTGACAATTTTTTTGAGTATAATTTACAATTGAATTACGAAAGAAACAACTCCAATTGAAATATCCATTCCATATATTTTAAACAAGAGTTTATAAATAATATAATGTGTAAGCAATAATTAATTTTTGTAAGTATGCTAATGCTGGAAGTTTCTTGCTGAAATGAAGCATTGAGGCTTTCGATGATTGTTTTATTTATTCACTATCCTCACAATGATATCGGAAAATTCGGCGGTACTTGTCCACTTTGTTAATCGAATATAACCAACCTTTTCCTGGTGTTGATAAAAGTGGCATATCTCGAGACAGCTGTCGGTGGAACTGGAGACTAACAAGTAGATGTCAAAGGTTGTGGATTATCCTATAACCTGTAGAAATGAGCCACAAATATCATACGTCGAGTACGTGGTAGATGGTGACGTTTGGAATGAGTCTTGATAGGTGCTGAGTTACATTTTTCTCCAGTGATGAGGTGAATGTTTTCTCAGTTGAAACTTTGGGTTTGTGGCGACCCTCTCTGATTCCTCTCATGAGAAAAATAAGATGATGTAATTACAAAAATAGATCATAGGCATATAAAATACAAAGTTCGGAGATTAGGAAGGCCTAAAAACATAAAGCGCACCGCCGTATAAGATGTTCCAGCGGCCGCTATACGAGCCACCGACGGAATTGTCGGCATGCTTTGTCATTGATTCATGGATGTGTGCATTTTCATCGACTGAATATTTCCGCATCTATTTCTTTTGCGAAAGCAATTTATTCTCATTAATTTTAACAGAAAAAGTTTTTAAACGTTTATTCCACCCACCATATTTTCAAACTAGTCGTTAAGCTTCTCACTCTTTTGTGGTATCGAATAATCCCTGATTGATTAGTAGTTCAACAAATTGTAGGAGAAGGCGTTTTCAATGAAATACTCGCCAAGTTTTTGGACGCATAAAGCTAGCCGCCACCGTTTAGGTGGACCCACTACTGTTACTTTCCTCAAATAAATAAAGCAATTTTGATCGTTAGAAATCTCAGCGGAACAAAGAAATTTTTCTATTGGTCGGAAGTGCTAACCTACCTAAAGTTTTCTAGCAGAAGTTACTTTATAGTCACGCCTAAGCGGCCAGCTACACCAAATGCCACTGGCTCTGGCAACACACCAGAGGAACTTGCTGTCATCTAATTCCGCATAAAGGAACCACTCAACCTAGCGTTCCTAAATGTTTTTTAATTTAATGGTTTTTACTTTCTAATAAGTATATAATAAATTATATGGTTTCATACGCTCGTTTAATGCTGACATTTTTTTTTATTTACAATTCAATTACGAAAGAAACAACTCCAATGGAAATATCCGTTCCATTTATTTTAAAGAAGAGTTTATAAATAATTTAATGTGCAAGCAATAATTAATTTTTGTAAGTATGATAATGCTGTGAGTTTCTTGTTTGAACGCTTTCGAATAAGAAACTCCCTTGTTGAAGTTTCTTGTTGAACACCGTTTGTGGCTTTCGATGATTGTTTTATTTATTCACTATCCTCAAAATTATATCGGAAAAATCGATGGTGGTGGTCCTGCTTGTTTGCCGTATATAACCAACCTTTTCCTGGTGTTGAAGGAAGTGGCTAGGTAGTGACTAAGTAGTTGTCAAAAGTTGTGGATTGTCCTATGACCTGGCGTCTTCGAAGTAAGCCACCAATATCATACGTCGAGTACATAGTAGACGGTGACGTTTGGATCAGATCTCATAGGTGCTTAGTTACATTTTTCTCGAGTGATGTGATGAGCGTTTGATGAGTTGAAACTTTGGATTTGTGGCGAGCCTCGTCGGAATCCTCTCAAGAGAAAAATAAGATGACGTAATTACAAAAATAAATCATAAGCATATAAAATCAGAGTCAATCGTTCCGACATTCGCGCGCCTAATAGCATAAAAACGTACAAGATGTTTCAGCACTCGTTATACGAGCGACCGACGGCATTGTCGGCATGTTTGTCATATATACATGGATTTGTGCATTTTCACTAATTGAATATTTTCGCATCTATTTCTTTTGCGAAAGCAATTTATTCTCATTATATTTAACTGAAAAAGTTTTTAAATGTTTATTTCAACCACCATATTTTCAAACTAGTTGTTCAGCTTCTCACTCTCTTGTGCTTTCAACTGATCTCTGATTCGTCACTACTGCAACAAATTTTAGGAGAAGGCGTTTTCAATGCAATATTTGCCAAGTTTTTCGTCGCATAACGTTACCACCATTTAGGCGCACCCACTGCTGATGCTTTCGTCAACAAAATAAAGCAATTTTGATTTTTAGAAATCTCAGTGGTACAAAGAAATTTTTCTATTGGTTGGAAGTACTAACCTGCCTAAAATTTTCTATCAGAAGTTATGTTCAAGCCACGCTTTAGTTGCCGGCTACACCAAATGGCACTGTCTCTGGACACACGCCAGAGGAGCTGGCTGTCATCTAATTCCACATAAAATGAACCACTAGATCTAGCATAGGTCAGGCGCAATTTAGGTCTTGTACTAGTTGTTTCGGAGTGAGCAAATTTGCACATTTTAACTAATATAATTCTCTATTAAGTGACCAACCTTATTTAAAACCAAAGCGCAAAATCGCACTTTTGGATCTGATTTTGTTCGCGCCAGTAAGAAATCGCTTATTTTGTTTTAAATTAAAATTGAAACTAGTCGGTGGCAAAATTCTATCATCAACAGCTCAGGTATATACATATACTACAATCACTAATTTTCTGCTGAATCTTTCGTTCTTCGTCAATCATTTCTTATTTTACTCATTCATATTAATACTTCATAACCTTTCATTGACAAACTACTTCGTCAATGGAAAATCAAGAAGGTCAACGCTAATTGAAGAAGCATTCCAACTGCTCAACATACCGAGGCAGCGGAGATGACAGAGACAGAACTCCTGAAGCACGTGTATATCTTACACCATTTTCACACCTTCATCATGTCAGCTGGCTTGTTCAACCTAAAATATCTTCCTTAAACATTCAACATTAATATTACATTCTTCGGACGTCCTGGAGGAGTAGAAGAGAAGCTGAAATCCAATCAGAAGAACAAATTAATATCACAAATCAAAAATATCTATATTTCGCTATTTTTACTTGCTGTTTTTGCTAATGCAAAATGGTATGGCATGATCGGAACAATCTTTGCATTATAAATACAAGGTGCACATTGTCAGTAAATTAAAATAGCGATTCTAGTCATACATATAAATATTAGAGCAATAAACCAAATTATTTCACCACTTTAGTCATTTATGTGTTTAATGAAGTACTTTATTATAGTAATTAAGAACAGAGAATGCCTAACCCAACCCTGTGTTTTTTCATGCAGAACATTTTTTTATATTTCAAACAATCAGAACAAAGATAAAAGCAGAATGGTGGTGGTAAGATAACCTCAACCTTCGACCCCGACCCTGCTTTCTTAAAATAAATTCTGTAACATGTTAAAGGATCTGTTTGTTATACCAATGTATGAGAATTGAGAGGAACTATACAAAAATTTATAAATACCACATTTTAAGTTGACACAACATTTACCTTTGTTGTCTTTGAATAACTTCAAATGTTTATTAATTTTGAAATAAAATGGTTATTAATATAAAAAAATGTTCTGCATGAAACAACACAGGGTTGGGTTAGGCATTCTCTCTTCTTAATTACTATAATAAAGTACTTCATTAAACACATAATTGACTAAAGTTGTGAAATAATTTGGTTTATTGCTCTGGTTTATTTGGTTTATTGCGAATCTACTAACTAAAGCAACTATCAATTCAAGTCCATTCAAAAGCAGTTATTGCCATATTATATACAAATAGACATAACACAATAAAAAACAAAAAGTAAGAAAAACAAAACAAATTCATAATACTATCCATATACAAGGTGGCGCAAAAGTAATGTCATAATTTGAATTGGCCGCCATTTTGTTGGAAATGAAAAAAAAGAGCTCTGTTTTCATCAAAAGTTTATTTGAAAGTGTAAAATTGGTTACATTATTTGGAAAAAATTATGTCGCTCAAATGGCCAGCTCCCGAGTTGATGCATAATTGCGCTCGTTTTACGGCATTTTCAATTGTTGCTCGCAAAACATCTGGCTCCAAATTG
>WYDF02006473.1:0-13870 GCA_009867245.2 Adranes taylori
GCGGGTGGGTGGGAGGGTGGCGGGGTCGGCTCGCGACAATGCGTTAGTATTTTCGGAAAAAATCTTTTTAAGGGCTTAAAGTCCACTTAGTAATTCATTTCATTACTTATCAGTCAGTCATCCCCCATTCACCCATTCGATCATTGTTCCCGACATGTCCAAACAGATCTCGGCTTACACCGAACCACCCACGATTTGCCTACGCCAGCGACGTACATTAATGCTGCGGCATTAAAATATATAATTATAACCCGGAGAGACTTTACGCAAAATAAGTTGGGAAGCTCCGCTCTACAGAATGGTGATCAGTGGCCAATCATGTGCCATTGTGTAGTAGGCCCATTTGTTGTTAAAAGGAAATGTTTCAATTTTAGACTTGCCAACGTCGCGCTTTATCAACGATATGAAATAGTGTAAAGGCCGCTAAAGGAACTGTGAATGTACAGGTTCAAAGAAATTTTAAAAACTACGTGACTAAATTTTGACATTTTGGAAAAATTAGAGATACTGCATTTTGCTATGCTCTACAAATTTTTAGAACACAGTTTGACAGCAATACTATCAAACTTTATTGATACCGGTTGAATAGATTTATGTTTTTAAATCATTGCGACAGACTACAGACGACAAATGTTATTCAAGAATAATTTTTTTTGCTTTGTATTCCAAAACGTGCTTTCCAATCAAAATCGGGTAAGAAGCTTACTTGTACATGTTTTTTTAAGTGCCTAAATATCAACGTATAAGAAAAGAGTCACAGGTGTATTATAAATTTTCTCTATGAAGATTGCAATTCATTACGACTTATTAATCTTAATTATAAATTACTTCATTGCAAATATATATGTTACATGCATATTTAGACTTGAAGCATCAGAAAATCCTTGAATTTAATAATAAAAATGTACCTTTTACATTTTAATATCCCTCAATTCCATATTTACAGTAGAGGTGCGCAAAAACCGCCCGCCCGGGCTTTGGCGTGCCATCAATGCGACTAGGGCGGACGGATTTTGGCTTTTTAGGGCTCAAGGGCCCTAAGGGCTTTTTAATCATAAATGAAATTTTTTAGGACGGGCTCGGTCGGCTTGAAAAATGCCGACCTCAAATTTACAGATGTTTCTAAAATTGTTATTGATGAGTTAGATAAATAGGAATTGTTTATTTGCTTCTTAAATAGGTATTGTTTATTAAATAGGTATTGTTAGATGCTAAAGGTATTGTTTATTTGCTTTAATCAATTTATTATTTTTAACTTAGCTATTTATTCAGTTGTTCTGAAGAAGGGGTAATTGTTTCCCCGAAACATATCAAGAAACATTACCGGCTGGAGGCGTGGGTTTAAACTTATATAATACATGGATTTTTTTGGAACACTTTATTTTAATTCATTAAATAAATAAAACCTAATAGTATTTCCTTGTATCGCTTTGTTTTTGTTTTAGTGGACCGGTTTCGAATCATGGTTTCATGATTTATTTAATAAATAACTGTAACTATAAATAAATTGTAAAACATATTATTGTGCCTTTAACTAGCAACTTTTCAGGATATTTGATCCAATTTGATCAGAAGAGTAATTAATGGCTAGCGAAACTTTGATGCTATTCATGTAGTAATGCCAACCTATGATAACAAAATACTAATATCGTAGAATTATAACATTGCGTTTCATTAGAAAAATCAAATAATCTTGAATAATATGTTATAATTTATATGTGAAAGATGCATTAGATACAAAATATATGCATTAAAGTGATTTAATGCAAATGTGTTTTAAAAAAATCGATTACATTACGTATCTAGATTATTTCATAATTTATATAATTATGCAATAATTAGACAATATTAACTGTTTAAATCTTCCGGTTGTGGAAGTACCATGTGACATTATTTTAATTAGTTAATGTGTGAATTGATTTAGAGTAGAGCTTTAACTGTTAAAAACTCATTTGAATAATTATATAAGTTATGAAATAGATACGTAATGTAATCGATATCTTTTTTTGTGACTCTTTTATCAAGTAGGAAATTACAGAATAAGGCCCTAGTTCAATAGTTCATTTTCATCTCCAACACTAACTACCAATAAGCCGACGCCGCAGCGATGTGGATAAGATGCATGACTTCCACCTCAGAGTCCCGGGTTGGAACCCTAGCGTAAACAATGGTTTGCGTTGTTGATCGAATCTAGGCAACACACGAAACGAGGTCGGTAATTAGGAGGAAGGTAACTATAATTTATCATGCAAATCTATAGGGGTATATGTAAAACTTCGGTCCAGTGTGTGCGGGTTGGCACGCACAATAAAGATATCTCTTTACGAGTTAATCAATAAAGGTTGGTAAAGACGAAATTATCTAATACCCTACGTATCAGCGTCGATGGCAGATGCTCGATGTTAAAATACATAGTCGGTGATAAACCTACACGGCAGAAATAGGCCGACTATAAATAAATAAATATATTACAACAACAACTACCAATAAACAGTGCGTTATCTTGCGGTGAAAATTTGAAGCACTCTAACCGGATAATTATTTTCTTACTTCTTTTATTTTTATTGTTTCTTGAAAGTATCATAAATTATTATTGTTTATAGTAATTGGCAATACATTTTTGTTTTTTATGTATTCATTTAAATTGCCTAAATAAAACACATTTTTTCTGTACCCTTTTGTAAAAATCCAGATCGCAGGGTTCTTCAATTACTAAAACTAAGAAAAAGTACTATCTAAACAATCTCCAAAATCTACTATTATTACCAAATTGTTAACTGAAAAAATCCTATTATTAAGGTGAAAAAAATCTAATGCAAAACTTGTTCAGAGATTTTAGTTTAAAAGTAAATATTTGATAGACAGACAGTTAGTATGAAGCATTTTTAGTGAGTGATATAGAGTCATGATTTCTTTTAGGCATGTCAAGACACTCTGAGGGGCTTCAACATTGTTTAATTTTTCGCAATGTTTTAATATTCTTCTATTGTTTTACTTAGTTATCATAGGTTAGCATTACTACATGAATAGCATCAAAGTTTCCTTAGACATTAATAAATCTTCTGATCAAATAAGCTGAAAAGTTGCAAGTTAATGATACAATAATATGTTTTACAATTTATTTACAGATACATTTATTTATTAAATAAACCATGAAAATCCATTATTTATTGCAGTTTGATGTTTTATAACAAATGTTTATACATTACAGTTATGGTATGAAGCATTTTCAGTGCGTGGTATCGAGTTAATATCGTTTTATTAATGATTTCTGTTAGGCGTGTGAAGAAATTTTGAGGGCCAATAACTCCTTGAAGAAAATCGCTCCAAAATATATATGCTACTTTCCTCAGTGCATCCAGAACTTTCAAGTAACGTATGATTTAATTTTTAGCGGGGGTCTATAAAGCATACTCAGCCGATTCTATTGTACTTACATTATTGAAACTTAATTATTAGGTTTATTCTTCTTCTTGAAGATATTTTTTGTGCTCTTCTTCTTCTTTTCCCTTGTATGGGTGTGCATGTTTTTATGTTAAGTGGCTTTAATTCTGTTGCATGATGTATATAATGGTTTGAAGTTGAGGTCTATTTGTTCATCGAGTAAGTTACTAAATTAAATAAAGCTTTATTGGCATTAAATCATATACAAATTACAATAACAAAAATTATATCCCACTACATGTCTTTTATATCAAATTATATCCCATTATTTTACATAAATGAAATGATTTTTTAAGCCATTTGTTGTGATAGCTGATATTACTTACCTACTAAAATTAATTATATATGGCTTGTTGGCTATACAACCAGTATCATTCGATTTATATTGGCTGCGTGGACTTTTCCGCGTGAATGAGAAATAACGTGGCTAAGGGTTCCAATGGCAAAATTGTCCGTCTTCATTGTATAATATCTATTAGATCTATCAATAGATATCAATGTTGGCTTATCTCACATACTTCTCATTAAAGTGTTGTAATACCTATATATCATCCACGGATACAAATCGTCACTTACCTATTTCATCTACTTATTTGTAATGTGAGTTGCATTCGAAAAGTTAATATTCATAATATAATTTTCAATTCAATTATATTTTTTTATTGCTCCTTCTGTTTATCTCCTGCACTATTGTCATTATTTTAATTCCTCTTCCTCCCTGTTCCATACACACCCTCCAGTTTCTTTCCTTCTCCGTTCATCCAAACATTAAACATTCATTCACCCAGTTCTCCCATGTTTCCTCCGTTCCTCCACATATCCTACATTTCTCACTCTTTCTCACTTCTCACAAATGGTTCAGTGGAGAGACTGTTTTCAATAGCCAATGATATTTGGACAGAAGAAAAATCGCGATTATCAGTTAATTCATTGTCTTCAATTTTAACAGTCAAATGTAATTTGCGAAATGTAAACTGTACTGAATTTTCCGATATAATTGAAAAATATGAAGCAATCCTGAAAAAAATTCATTCGACTGAAAAATATAAAATATGTATTATGTGTAACATTTAAAATGTTATTTAAATCAGTATTTTATGGTAATAAAATAACTACATTATTTTTGTTTGTTTGTCGATTGTTCATTTTTCATTTTTACCTAATGTATGCGTTTAGGAAAAAATATAAATGGTCACCTTTAAAAACTAAGTAAGCCACTAAAATAAAAAAACATACATACCCGCACAAGGTAAAAGAAGAATACTAGAAACAATACCCACAAGAAAAAGAAGAACAAAAACCAACCGTCACATAAATTAAAAAAAAACGGGTTGGTACGCATTATAATGATACCACACGAGTTAATAAGAAAGGTTGGTGGACGGTAAAATTATCCGGCATCCTTCCTGGCGGCTGTGGTGTGATAGGACTTTAGGTTGAAAATAGGCCCACAGTAAAAAAAATATATCAAAAGACCAGCAAAAACAACAATGTCGGATATTGGCCATGGTGTTGACAAGACGAAAGAATGCCGACATGAAATAATTATAAGAAGAAGAAGAATAATTAATATCTTTTACGCTTCAATTTTGTTTATCACACGAAATTTTCTTATTCACAAAGTCTTTTAAATCAGTCACAATCGAATTGGTATTTTGGGAAAAATTCCCTTGTAAATTCAACTATCTATGTTGTTTTGGTTCTATAAATATATCTACATATAAAATTTTGAAATACATTTATAAATAAACAATGAATTTCAAACTCAATACGTAATGAATATATAAATAAATATTTTATCCCAGTTACGTTAAATTCGACTACCAGAGGGCCAAAATTTGCTTGATACCTATAATATCGTAGAAGCAGTCAATTTGTTGCAAATGATTTAAAGACCTGAAAAAGTACATAATTTATTTGCAAATTTTTCTTATTAAATATATTTTTTATACAATATAATAATAATAGATTAAAAATTAAATAAAGATAATATATAGGTAGTGACTTAAAATCAATATGTACGTAAACAACTAATATTCCTGTCTTTTCATCCAACACAAAATATTAACCCAAGCGAAACTTGCCGTTCCTACATAGATAACTCTGAATATCGGAGGTACAAACATAAAATTGACGAATTGTACCGGTAGCCAAAACATGCAACTATTTCGAAATGTGGCTGGAAATTTACTTCGAAACTCTTCAAACACATCTGGTTTTCGTTCCATTATGCTCATTGCTAAAAGAAGATACATATGTTTCGTTACTATTTCAATTTGTTTTTTTGTTTTGTTTTCTCTCTATTTAATGCAATAGCATATTTAGCACTTGATTTTGGAGAAGCCTTAATTTTTTAATTATGGTACATTTATATGTAGTTAGTGCTATAAACTATTGTAACATAACTTAGCGACTTGAATAATACGTGAAAAGTTTAAATATGTTTGGATATATATTTATAAAACTAAAACTTAAATAATTTTTCTTGGAGTGCTCTAAGGACGTGTTTAAACGACGCTATTTTAATTTTTTGACCACCATTTTTTTAATCGATTGAATAAATTAGACAAATCAATTTTAGAACATCAATTGGAAAATTCAAATATGGAACAATGGATGAACAACGCATTGATTAGCAGCTCGAATCGTTTTCCACTTGACAAAGAAGTGTTCTGGTCTGGGATTGTTGTTGTGTTTTGACGTACCAAACTAGTGGAACGAATGTTTGCGTGCGCCATGCGCATGCGAGAGTATAAACTCCATAATATCCTAGGTGCATCAAAACAGATAAATTCGAGTTTTAGAGCTTGAAACAAAAATGTCTGGAATGCTTAAGTACTCTTCAAGTTTTCAAGTGGAAAAGCCGTTAGTCAACAACTAAATGTTGAAAACGACTGTTAGATTAACCTAAAATATCCACTCGATTTGTTTATAAACCAAAATCAAAAAGATTTTAAAAATAAGAAAAAGCACAAATTGATTTATCCAACAGGCTGGTTGATATAATTCAACAGGCAGTTGTTGTTTAAGTTGCTAATATCTTAAGGTTGTTCATTTATCATAATTCAGTTTATCAACTGATTTGTCTAATATTCATCATCATCATCATCATCATCTAGCCCCTCTGCGTCCACTGCTGAACATAGGCCCCCCCTTTCTTCTGCCCACCTTTCTCTGTCATGAGCCGTCTGTATCCAGTTTGTCGTGATTTTCTTTATATCGTCTGTCCAGCGAGTCGGAGGTCTCATAATAACCAGTAAATTAAACAATACCAATAGAACAATGGTTAGATTATACCAATAGAACAATGGTTAGATTGTTAATCTAGTTTCAACTCTTTTGGGGCATCCTCACAAACAATTTTTTGGAGTGTGGATTAAGCAAACTTATAATATTGCTTAATTTACTCAACCAATTTACTCAACCATTATATATGATTGTTGTAATTGCCGGTGTTGTTGGGTGATTGTTGTTTATTATTATTGGTGTTGTTATTGTAGTTGTTTCCATTCGCGTTACGGTTCTCATTCATTCAAAGTTGTAATTTCCCTTCCTAATATTGTGACTTAAATACTACATCTACCAGAAAGTACACCACCCATTGTAATCCACACTCCAAAAAATTGTTTGTGAGGATGGCCCAAAAGAGTTGAAACTAGATTAACAATCTAACCATTGTTCTATTGGTAAATAACAAAGAAAATATTCTTCCAATTGATCTTGAATTACAGAAAGTAAGTCTTGATGCAATCAATGTTTTGAAATCATTTTGTATTCCATCGGAGACTGACCTAAATAGCGTTTTGGAAATTTTGTAATGATTTTAGAGACTTTTAAACGTAAAAATATTATGCTGTAAATATACTTTTACTCCATTACAAAATTAAACAATAAATATTTAAAATAATTTTATTCCTTATTTAGCTTCTCTAAAGTGAAAAATTAATTTAACTAGAAAGAACATGTAACATTAAATAACATTTTGAATAAGATAGTAAAACATGATATCTATCAACTAGTTTAATTTTTTTCATAGAAACAAATAGTTTTTATATTTTATTGCGAAATATATTTATATCTTTTTAATTGCGAAATAAAATGAAAATAAATGCTTGTAAAGTAGCATTTTTAGTGTTGAAAGTGCATGAGTATTACAAATAAAACAAATGTGTAACAACGCATAACTTAAAACTTCTGGCAGCTTGACTAGTATAAGATTGCAGGTAACTTATTCACTTTTCTTTGCTTTCAATCTCTTTAAAAATAATTAATCATTACAAATTGTTAAGAGACATAAATTTTGCCACAAACTGTTACGCATGAAAGTGACATATTTCGTATTAATCATTTTTTTTAAACATTGAATACCGCAAATGTATCTAAGTGAACCGCAAACTTACGCTGGTCAAGCTGCTTTCATTTCTCATATGTGTTATGTGATTGACCGCTGGCGGAATTAAGCCGACGTCTGATATTATCAATCAAAGTTGTCATGCGAAAACATAAGATTCACATAACATAATGTAGCCGACGCCGTAACGATGTGGATAAGATGCATGACTTCCACCACAGAGTCCCGGGTGCGATCCCCAGCGTAAACCATGGTTTGCGTTGTTGATTGAATCTAGGCAACACACGAAACGAGGTCGGTAATTAGGAGGAAGGTTACTATAATTTATCATGCACATCTATAGGGGTAGATGTAAAACTTCGGTTCAGTGTATGCGGGTTGGCACGCACTATAAAGATCTCTTTCCGAGTTAATCATGGTGTGCTAAGCCTACACGGCAGAAATAGGCCGACTATAAATATGTATATTACAACAACTACCAATAAACAGTGCGTTATCTTGCGGAAAAAATTTGAAGCACTCTAACCGGATAATTTTCTTACAACTTCTTTTATTTTTATTGTTTCTGGAAAGTATCATAAATTAATATTGTTTATAGTAATGTGCAATACATTTTTGTTGTTTGTGTATTCATTTAAATTGCCTAAATAAAACACATTTTTTCTGTACCCTTTGGTAAAAATCGCAGCGTTCATCAATTACTAAAACTAAGAAAAAGAAAATAGTATCTAAACAATCACCAAAATCTACTATCATTAGCAAATTGTTAACTGATAAATCCTATAATTAAGTTGAAAAAAATCCAATGCAAAAGTCGTTCAGATTTTTGTTTAAAAGTAAATATTTGACAGACAAAACAACAGTTAGTATGAAGCATTTTTAGTAACTGATATCGAGTCATGATTTCTTTTAGGCATGTCAAGACACTCTGAGGGGCTTCAAGATTATTTAATTTTTCAAATTAAACGCAATGTTATAATATTCTTCGATTGTTGTATTTAGTTATCATATGTTAGCATAACTACATGAATAGCATGAAAGTTTTCCTAGACATTAATAACTCTTCTGATCAAATAACCTGAAAAGCTGCAAGTTAACGATACAATATGTTTTACAATTTATTTGTCAGATATATTTACTTATTAAATAAACCATGAAAAAACATTATTTATTGCAGTTTGACAAATATCGCTTCAACAGGCAACTAAATTTGAAATATACTTACAAACATAAAATATGAACAGTAACGGTGGTACACAAAGAAATTGATCAACAAAAAGTTTCTTCGTAACGATTTTCAAAGCTGTGCCTGTAAATTTTGAATCTAGCCATCTATACCTGAAATGATATATTTTCGTGAAAGAATTATAGTTTACCTTACATGTAATCGTTTGAATAGAAATTGCAAAATAATTTTCTAAATATAAGACCAAATTCAACAATGTTTCACATTGAAATTTTCATTAATCTATATGTATCTTTAGATATATATTTATCATTATTTCAGATTCTAAAAAATATTTTGTATCAATGTATTAGCGAAATATAATTATATAAAATTTTAATTTTTCCGATCAGCAAGTCGTCAACACTTCTTTGAGTTATGTATCACAAGTTGCTTCATTTTAAATTATAATTATTACAAATAAATCAGCGGTCTTAAACTTTATTAAGTTTGACATATATTTGATTAATATAAATACATCAAATTAAATCGTATACATTTTTAATTAGGTTATAATTATATCAATATGTTCCAAATTTTAAAGTTTTTTATTATTTAAAACTCTTGTTGCAATACTCTTGTGGTTTATTTGAAATTTATGTATGTATCATTATTTTTATATAATTCTAGACTAGACTATTTTAATTGCAGTTTGTATATTTATTTTGGTATGTTCCATAATCGTTGTGATCTTTCTTTGTATTTTTCATGTACAGTATAACCATAATACATGTTGACATTTCAAAGATACAGGATTCACGAAATCTAAATGATTGTTTATACAAAACTTTAAAAGAACATCAACTACTAAACATTAAGGACACCAACTACTACATGTAAAGCTGATGGCATTCAAAAACTAATAATTCATAATACGAATTTTCATTTCCATCAACAGCCAGCTTGTGGCTTAGTGAATTAGTCTCGGTTTTCAAAGCCGTCATACTCCTAATAAAAAGGATGCTGATGATCCCTTATAATAATGGGTGAAACGGCGCCATACATCTTGAACAAGCCGCTTTTTAAAGACATTTGTTGTGATTAGTGACATTACGTACTTATTAAAAATAAAAACTTTAAAAGCTTTTCTTTTTTATAAAATCCATTGCCATATTTTTTAATCATGTTTAATATAATTCATTATTTCCATTGGTGCTTCCCCCATTAGCATTTAAAACGTCTAGCGATTAGCACTTTACGGACAGACAGTTTCTCAGTCGCACGCTTTAGCATCATATAAAATTATAGATATAATTAGCAGCTTCATTGTCGTAAATGAAATATTTGAGTAAGTTTCCTCTAGGTGTTGTATGACCTACAGATACCCTTGACTAAGGTTACTCGCCAGATCCTTTTTTTTATAACCTCATATAAAATCCATTGTTTCACTAGTTTCAATAAGGTTTGTACGTTAGCATTTTCATGACTAACATCAAATTACATTATGACATGAGTAATAAAATTTTGAATTTTCTGATTTTGAAGTAAATAGGCGTAATACAAATGATTAATTAGGTGGAAGTATGATTGACGTAGACGTATTATTTCTTTTCTTAAATATATTTTTAGATTATTTATGTTAACAATCATAATTTTTTCCTCATATAACCAGATGAAATCAGGTTAATGCAGTTATGTAACTAATAAAATAATAAGTATGAAAAAGCTAGTTTAATAAATATTTGTGTACATAAACAATGGTTTTCATTATTTAATATATTTACGAATAAATGCATTCACTTACCAAACAGTTAATAATGGACCTTGTATTCCAGTGCCGTACACGATATATCTTCCTATAGTTGATGTGTCTAATGGTTTCTTCACGTCCGCCTAAAGAAATTAGTGAAAAAGGATGCATAAAATTTATGAATTAGATAATTGACAAACACAAAAAATGTATACGTCAAAAACTGTGAAGCCGATTAAATGACTAATATTTTAATATTTATAAAGCTAAACTTTCAATCATAATTTCATTTCCTTTCATATACTGGGTGATAGTTGCCTTAAGGTCCATCGTTAATACAACATTTACTTTAATTACAGTATACTATCGCATTCCTTATTCAATAGAATGAGGTACGGACTATCATCTTGTGTATTTTAAATAAGTAAAAGAAATATGAAAGTTTCATATCTTTATGATTTCATTAGTGGTCATAATTACGTATTAGTAATTTAATTTATTTTAATATAGTTGGGTAAGCAAACCTAACCTAACCAATAAAGCTATACCGATCTACGTAAAGGTAACCTAACCTGACTTAGGCTAATCTAACAAACATATACTAATCTGGGTAGAGATATCCTAACCTAATAAACCTATACTTTTCAGCGTAAAAATAACCTAACAAATCTAAACAAACCAGACTAAAGATAACCTACTAGCTACTAATTAGGACAAAGATAACATAACCAATACTAATCTAACTAAATACCTTAAATAAAAAACAAACCGTTATGAAACTTAACCACCTGTGAAAATAAAAAAAAAATGATATGCTATACATTTTAAATGCATACATACATTGTTTTGAATTTTCAACCAATGCTTTGAAATAATAATAACAATAAGCTGAAATGATATCATTGATATATGTTGGTAAAATCTCGGCAAGTGGATGAAGCGTTTATATGCGTGGACATATAAACGAAAGCAACAACTGGCAGATGTATAATGGCCGTTTATTAAAGAATCATAATAATACGAAATTATCGGTGATTGGTCCTAGGGACGGAAATAGGCCGACGTTATAAATAAGAAAGAAATAATACGAAATTAAAATAATGTTTTATTGTATTCAAAATACACTTACGATGATAATCCGTAGTTAATCTCTTTGTAAAATTATGAAAAATTTACAATGGTAAAATATTGTAAATAAAGCTAAATGTTATATTAACGATGGACCTTACCTTCGCCCTTATACTGTGTTCAGTGTTTTTCAAATAAAGTTCATTCTTTTAAGCTGACTGTGTGACCAGCATCCCTTTAATCTAGTAATTTAACTTTCAATTTGCTCAACATTTAAGTACCTGGCTCAATAGTTAATTTGGGTACCTTTCAGTTAGCATAGAAAGACACAGTAGCCGCTGTGCATCAAAGGCATACTTTGCACACTTTTGCATTTACTATTTTGCGTCATACGTTTACTGTTCGACATTATCAAAATGTTTTTAATAGGTGTGTGAATTTATTCGAAAAGTGCTTAAAGATATTTAAGAGATTTGAATTAACTTAAAAAAGACCGGGTAAGGGTAGATACATTTCTGGCATTTGGTGGAAGCCTTCGTCAGTAGCTCCTGCTTTGTACTTAGATCATTGCACTGGCTTATGAGACCAGCGCTTACTATGTTGCACAACCCGCCTTATTCAAATCAATTTGAAAATGATTTATTTGATTGTACTATACGTATGAATTATATAATTGTATGTCTACGACTTTATTAAATCTTATGTTAGGCCGGGTGGTGCACATAGTAAGCGCTATTCTCATAAGCCAGTGCAATGATCTATGTACAAAGCAAGGATACTGACGAAGGCTGCCACCGAATGTCAGAAATGCATCTACCCTTACCCGGTCTTTTTCAAGTCAATTTGAAACTCTTAACGTCTTTAAGCTGTTTTTGAATAAATTAACACGCCTATTTAAAACAAGTAGTTAATACGGCGTAAAAGCAATACTAAATCATCTTGTAAACTGTCTTTTGATATTAGGAATTAACAAAATAGAGCGATTGTATACGAGAAAATGGGTCTGAAAGTTTCTATCAAAAAAGAAACCTGTTTCTATTAAAACATCATATTTTCACCGGTGCAACGTCATTTTCTAATAAGGATATTGTGATCAGATCAGGTGGAGATTAAAATGTGTCTGCAACTTTTTTTAATCCTAAATGCTGAACAATTGTTTAATTTATAGACAAATGTTTGATCTATAGAAATGTAGAAAGTTTTTCATTGTATAAAAATTGTTCACAGTTGATCACCAAATTTCATGTACTTTGACAATTATTGAACGTAGAAAAAATACCATCGATACAAAAATGTAAGCAAATTTTGGTCTCTGTAGCATTCATAATAACTATTTTTGCATTCAGGTGCATAGGGAAATGAATAAACGGCGAAAATATTGATGCTTTTTATATAACTTTAATTGCCACAAAGTTTCGGTAAAATTGGGTTTATAGCAGTTCCATTGATTTCTACAATATATAAAAAATAATAGATATTCTTTTTAATATACAGCCTGTTTTTAGCTGTCACATCAGATGTTTCGACTACTATTAGATATATGAAAAGTTGTTCTACATTTAATTTTCTATTATCAGCCAGAACCCAAAAGACAATTGAGCATCAAATGGATTAGATTTAACAAGTACATTCAAAATTTCAAATAGAACGTACCCAACTTTATTGCGTATTCTAAAACTGTAAAAAACCCTCTTTACAATGATATATCACATGTCATAATTATCTACTCAATTAATAACATAAAGCGATAATTAAATAACAAATACACACTCACGAGAACTGACTGAATACATCACTGAATTCATCAAGATGGATTATTCAAACCTACAATCCATTCTGACCTATTTGTTTGTTTACAAAAAGTATGGAAATTGCAGGTGGAAGCAGCCGGTGAAACAATTGCTAAATATCTACATATTATGAACTGAATTTTTCAACTTATTTAACATATTGTTGCTTTGTTTATGTTGTATTTATTTATGTTGAATACAGGCGCGTAGGTAGTAGGGGATTTAGGATGCCCCCCCCCCCGACGAAAAGGGAAAAAAGTCGTAAATGTACTTGTTGAAATATGTTTTTTAAACAAATTTTT
>WYDF02006495.1:0-13869 GCA_009867245.2 Adranes taylori
GTCGAGGCTTCTTGAAGACTTTCACTAAGCCTCGACAATGCCAGATGTGACTTTGGCGAAACGTTAGCACATTGAAAAACACGTTAGCTCAATATATATATATATATATATATATATATATATATATAAATACATTCATACACACACCTATTGTAAATACACACATGCACACACATATACATATATGCCCATACACACACACCTTCACATAAATACATACATCTACCCCCGCCCACATCCATATACACACCATTTTTTTAAATTTTCACTCCAGCAGAGAGAATGAACGGCTACTTTTTTCTATCTTAATCTCAAACTTTTATCCATACCATTCTTCTTCTCCCCGTTACTTCATACCCTTTTATCTTCTTCTATATTCTTCCTTTCTAATCAATCTGATAATTTCTAATCCCTATCCCTCCAACTCTCCTCCAATTCTTTATCACTCTCACTCCATTCTCACTTCACACGCTTTTATCCAATGGCACCAGTTTTCTTCTTCCCTTCCACATATCCTTCACATTATCTCTTGATCATTCATCCAATACCTATTTACATACTCCTAATTTCCACATCTAAACCTTGCAATCATACTTTCTCCCAGATACTTAATCCCTTTACTAAATACCTAGCCATTCTCTCCACCTGCCTGATCCATCTCTACTTACAGTTATACCTACTATCACAAATCTTTTTCTCCCTCTCCTGCTTTTCCACATCCCTCGTCTTATCCGTAACCTCATTCACTACTTCATTCCCTTCCATAATCTTCTCAAACTTTCTATGCGTAGACCAGCATACTCTTTCAATCAGATTCATTCTACTCCTAATCCATTCATTCACACCTAAATCTCTTTCTATATTCATCATTCCTTCAATGTTTACTTCCTTAACTAACCTACACCCTTCATCCTTCCATACTTTTCCCTCAATCTTTACGATTCTTTTCACTTCACTTACCCAGCATTTACTATATCATTTGGAGTATTTCTAGCTAAACCCAACATCCGTTTCAGACATGCCACTTGTACCGTTTAAATCAATATTTTTTACATATATTGAAAATATAAAGAACATTTTTTTAAGGCTAAGACAAACATTGCAATAACAATGAAACATGTATTTCATGTGAACACTGTGCTCGATCGGTTGCGTCCACCAATGAACGAATGTCCACCCCCAGTTCAGTTGTAGACAATCTCATGAGATGTGGTAAGGAAGAATCGGTAAGGTTGCTTCTGTTGTAGCTTTTTATGAATTTCATGGAGGAAAACACATTTTCACATATATGTATATGTGCTTCCGACCATTGATATCCTTTTCAATTTTCGGTGCTTGAATTATGTGCTTGAAGATCACACAATTCAAGTTGTAGGTCAGGAGGATTAAAATCTCTTAAACTCATTAAATAAATAAATTTGACCGCTGTAATCTGGAAATCCTAAATATTAATGTATGTCCGTCTGCTCGTTTATATTCATAACAAGAAAATATTTATCTGGTCTATGTAAATAAATAACAATTTTATATTATTAATCCATTCGTATTTAAAAAGATGTAAACAACTATTCTAATTTCTTATCGCTGGTTGTTATTGAAAGATAAATAAACCTGATTTTAATTAAATATGACCAGTGTCAACGTGTATTTCCGTGTGAATTAGGAAGGGATGGAAGATAGACACTATTTTATTTGAATGCCTGATTGTTTCTATGCAGCGTAATGAACACTTATATGAAAGGATGTATATGCATGCATGGCCAGGACTTCCATTGTATCCTTATTAGATGGATCTTATTTATTGAGAAATGCAGGGATTTCCTTTCTTACGGCAAAAAATCGTTGCATACACTTTCCTGCACTCAGCCACCTTGCATGGTTGTACGTTAGCAAGTCTCCATACTCGGTCTATGTTTACAATAAAAGCAGCTTAAACTGACTGTGTGAAATGGCTCGGTTTCCACCTCTAATCAGCTTTATAATCTTAATCACGTGCTGAAAAATTTGATTTTGCTTGATTGATTTTCCACATAAAACTCCCTGATGAATACAATGACTTGTCGGACAAGTAACTCCATTCTCCCGAAGCAACCCCACTAAACCAGACTTTTTACCTATCAGTGATGATGTCCCATATGTTACAACTGCTGAAAACTTATTAATGAAAGCCATCAATTCTGATAACTGTTTTCTTCAGAGTAATAGGTGTCTTCTCCTTTTGTTGCTACATAAAGAGGACAAACATCAAGTAATTCCTCTTTATTTGAGAAATCTTGAAAGATAGTACGTACAGATATTAAGAGCTGACTAACATTTGTTTGATCAGTGCTTTCATCCAAACAAAGTGAGAAATATGAGCTTTTTTAACCAGCCTAATCAACGATTTTCCTACATGCTCAGCCATGTCAACAATCCTTTGAATGATTTGATGTAAAGTAGCACTGATTCCAATTTTTCTGCCATTTTCAAATGTTCAAAACATTTTGCCATTTCAATGGCACACTTTGAGTAATGCCTTCTCACACACTGACGTATTACCCTTCACATTATATTCTTTAGGCACTGAAACATCGTGCATGCACACTAAACACTGCAACTTTCCATTATTGTTAGCAATCAAGTAATTATTCTCACAACTTTCTTTGTAACTCCTCTTTTCACTATAAATTTTACGTATTACTAATTCTCCACTCACTCTTGTATTGAAGTTGAAGAAATTGAGACGAAGGAGTGAGCAGATAATGGTTTACTATTATGTTGATGACACAATTAAAATTTATAAAACAAAAAATGTCACGATAGGCACGATTCTTTTGAGGTTAACTTAACAGGTGCGTGTAACGAACTGAAGTGACAGATGAACTGAAGTGACAGATGACAGTCAGTGGCACTCGCAAGTTTGGCGTGCGTGAGCTATAATGCGCTGTAGTCTTTGCGGCTCTCGCAGTGGTGAGGGAAGCATTGTGTTGCTCGGCGCGTGGATAGCACTTGTCATAAGCAAACGATGATCAGATAATAAAAAATTTTTCATAAGGACATCATTTAAAGAAAATTACTGAGTTTTTGTCTAGTAACCTTTTGCGGGTCAGAATAAAAGAAAGTACCGTGGAGTATGATAAAATCGTCCTCACGGTACCTCCTTGTTTTGTAGCTTAACGTTGTATTTCACCAAAGCAAAGTAACATAATATTAAATTTATAATTTCAAAACTATACAATACTTTTTCCTGTTCATGACTTGAATACCCTAAGATAATTCCTACGCCTATATTATATAAAAAAAAGACCAAAAAAAAAATAAATAAAAGTATAAAAAAGCGAATAAACAAAAATACAATTCGTTTATTCATATTTATTTTAAAGCATTATTTTGTTTAGATAAAAAATATTAATTTGATATTAGAAATTTCAGGTTTGATTACATATATTATTAATTTTAATTTTGTAATTTTCTGAAATTTATAACACTGAAAACTCATTTACTGAAAACAATGTAATGCCATTTATATCATGTGTGTGATTTCATGTGCTGCTTATAGCTGGTTCTAGGCGAGAAATGAAGCGGTACAACACATCACGTCGAAAACATAAGAGAAGTATGTGTTAGCAAATTATCATTTACGTTGTCTATTTTGAGAATATTATTTAATCAATGTTTAAACGACAATTTGTATAAGTTTCCTCCTTGTAAATGAAAAATGTTTACATTCATCGACGATAAACGCAACAACCTCAGAACAATAATTAATATCCTCGCAATCGATTTATGTATCTCGTCCTGTTAGAAAACGGTACTGTATTTATTATAATTGAAATCATCATCGCTTTGCATCCAACGCGGTATGCAGGTCGGGGTGATGTGAAAAATCGGTGCGGTATGCCAGTGGTTGGTGCGATAAATCCCATCCGCTTATCGTGTAGAAGTCGTTGGTTGTTCATGTTGGTTTTTCATTTTCTACTGAAACCATAATGAACAATGAACCATCTATGTACATATTTTTGGTTGCGTATCCCTCTCTTATTCCTCTCTTTTTGGCTGCGTATATTCTCTTCCTGTTTCCATGGAAGTAGAAAATTGTGGTAGTACGTTCGAAGTAGAAACCTTTTTTTCTTTATTATTAAGTTACTTTTAAATGATTTATCGAAAAGGAGATGGCGGAAGAAACAAGTTTATAAAAAATAATTCATGGATTCGATGTATGGGAACACATTCTTTTCAAATGACGTCGTGGTTCATCGCGTTTCCAACATATACCGCGATAAAAAAATGTTTTTTATGGAACGAGGCATAAGGGGACTAATTTATATTTACAATGCGATGAACATTTGTTCATTAGTTAAATGACCATCTAAGGCTCTTAATCTACTCTCTGCTGCACCAAGTTTTGTCTAAAATACTAGAAAATTATATAAAGTATCACCACCAGTTTCAACTTGTTACTAAATTCAACTTTCAAGTCTTGAATTTGCTGTATTTCTGAATTTGTTGTGAATTTCTACTTTCCTTATAACCTTAAATATATATAAAAAGCTGTTTTATTCTTGCCTATATTTATGTTGTTACATTATTTCCAAAATAACTTTTACGTACGTAATTTATGAGTCAATTCACTTTATATGTATTTTGAAAATTAAATTTTCATTCCGAGGCTGAAAAGGTTTTTAAGAAAATTTTCCCAGATTTATTGTAAGCAATTCTGTGTATATGCAGACGACAGTGCGTTGAGTGTCGCTACGAGAAGTATATTCATACAATAAATTATTCCGCCATATGTAGCATATATTTAGTGTGGAGTAAAATATTTTTGTATTTTCCAGGCACAAAATTCATGAATAAGAAGTCAAACGTAAATATGATATGAAATTTTGCGTTAACAACTTATATTTTAAGAAACATGGAAACTGTAGATTGGTTTCTTCTAGTCGCAAAATTATCTACAGATAATTGAGTATACCTTCCTCGTTTTCTATTTAAAATTTGTCGAAATAAAGTGATTAATTATTTAAACAAATTGTAAAAGTATTGCAAAAGGAATATTTTTGATGAAAAATAGAAAAGATGTATTTGAATTTTTAATAATATTAATATTTCGTAAATGAGATCGCCACCCCATGTGTTATATAATGGAAGTCAAAATTTATATTATATATTGAATTCTCTAGAAGTCATCTATTAAATTCAATACTTGTTCAGGACAACAATAGAAATATATAGCTGAAACCATTCGCATGCATTTGGATTGATATAATTATAATCTGGAACTGCATGCCTGAGCATAATTGGGGCAATGTCTACCTGTCCTATAGATGCGTTAGAGGCACTGATTGGATTGCTTCCTATTCACTTATTTATGAAAATGGATGTGAAAATGGACTCTAATAAAATCCACAGCTATTGGCGGGACAAGAAAACTAAAAGCTGCTAATCTCACAGTTCACTTGAAGTTCCTTAAAGAGTCCGGAGCAGTACAGCTCACCAACTGCAGGTGGGATGACATGCCACTAGTAAAAATCATAGGAAAAAGAAGTTTGTTTTACCTCTAGAAAACATCTAGCAGTCGCTATAATAATCTGCAAAAAATATATTGATATGTGTATCACGAAATATATATATATATATATATATATATATATATATACTGAGGAATGTACACACCATACGAACATTAGTTTAAGAAATAGCTTTTGAAAGAAATTCTTATTACATCTGGTTGTTTAAAGATGAACCTAAGGAAAACATTAGTTGTGCATATTTCATTTCTCTGTTGCCAATATATTTAATAAACATAATTGATCTAAAGCCAAAATATTTAAAACTAACGCAATCATATTCTATAGCTATACAGTACAAACTAATTAAAAATTGCCTAGATACAAAACGATATAAAATAATTACTTACCAATTTGTGGGACGCAAGATGGTATACAAATTATCCATGTGAAGATGAAAACTGCAACAAAAGATAAATTTATTTAGTATAAAGTAAATTTCTTATTGTATAGCATAATTATATGACTTCTGCTCTTAATTTTAGAAATGCATAATACGCCAATCATTCTGTAGACAAAAACATAAATATTAGTTAACCCCTCCCTGCCTGTAGGAAGACGTGAGTGGTGGGTGCTGCCTCCAGAGGGTACCAGTTTTGAAGGGGTGTCAAAAAATGTCAGTTATGTATTAGTGTCCCTTTTTTGTTACATAAAATTACAGGTAAAATAAGTTACATTGGCTTTAACAATCGCTAATTGCAGGTGAAAGATGTGATGCTGTAATGATTTAGTATTATTGTAAGCGGAGTTAGGGGAGGGGGCGTGGAGGGGAGGGGGCTCAACTACAGAATAATACTAAATTTATAAGGAAACGAGACCCATTAGTCACGTTTCTTTTGAATTGCGCTGTTAATTAAGTTAACAAACATACATATGATAACAAACAAGAAAATTACAAATTAGAAGGGAGCGCATCAGTCGTATAGGAAGAAGAATGAGGGGAAGGACGATCAGATGAAAAAGAAACTAAAAGTAATATTTTGTTTTCTGACATCTCTG
Source organism: Adranes taylori (assembly GCA_009867245.2). Classification (NCBI taxonomy): domain Eukaryota; kingdom Metazoa; phylum Arthropoda; class Insecta; order Coleoptera; family Staphylinidae; genus Adranes; species Adranes taylori. Next base: position 6,549 of record WYDF02006495.1, read on the forward strand.
ATTAGCCTTTTCCTGTTTCAGATAATCTAAGAGTTGACTTAATTAAACGAGGAAGTGAAGCGTTCTAAAACAAAGACGGACCATTCGTTTTAGTTGAGAGACAAGAGAATAAGAAAAACGGTGCTAACCGACAATTGATATTAGATTCGTTCTATATCAGTCAGTCAAATGACTAAAAAATAATTCTGAGAACCTGAATCGCATACTCAACTAAAAACCAAAGTTTATACTGTTTTTGTTGTAGGTTCTTTGGGACAAATGCAAGTGTGAGTAATACACCTAAATTTGTAACTGGTTATCTAGCTTCGTGGAAACATAGTCCTAAAGTTCACAACCATGAAACCTTAAAACATCATGAGGATTGTTTAGAAAACTTTAAGAAAAACTCTAATCACCAATATAAAATTGATCAAGATAACCAGACAGCTGCTGAAAACTAAAAAGAGGAAATGAGATCTTTTAAAAAGGCTCCTAACGTTACTATGTTGTTAGCTAAACATGTTGTTGGGATATTTTCTGCATACAGGTGATTGAACTTCTGTCAAAATATGATCCTGTATTAAGAGAACAGTCAACTCAACTTACTCAGTCACAGTCGAATCACAGTGACTCAGTCACAATCAATGTACTTAATATGAATAAGCTATTTGTCACATAAAATGGGTTTATCTTACTTCTGGATGAATTTCTTAAGAAAAAGATTTTGACTGATATTAAAATGCTAAGTATTTTAGCATCATCCTTGACATCATGCCCGAAGACCTGCACATATATCAAATGAATGAAACCAGACGTTGTTTTCACATAGAGAACAAAAATGTTGAAATAAAGGAGTCATTACTATTTTTTTCGGCTATATGGAGAGAAAGGCTTTGGCATAACTAAAGATATTTTGAAGGCTATTGACCGGTATGATCCAGATGCAACAATGTACCTAGGTACGACAATGCTTGTCGTACCTCGGCAGATGCAACAATTTTATTTATTTTTCCTATCTCCTTTCCCTACTTACCAAACTTACCCTTCAGTTTTCCCCCATTTACTTTTCCTCTTCTCTCCACACAATCCCCTCACCCTCCTTTATCCAGTGCATTCAGTTTTCCTCTTTCTTTCCACATATCCTACATATTTATTCTTGTGATGTCATACAATTCTTATTTCCACCTTCCTTATTCTCACATCTAAAGACTGTAATCATTCGTTTATCTGCCATTGTAACAAAGTTACTTATAAAATAAACGGAAAATAAAAATAACTTCTATAGAATAAGATTCCGTGTATAGAAATGTCTGTCCGTATGTATCATTGTATGTATTAAATAAATACTGATGGGATACCCTTTTCCTATCCTATTTTTAAAATAAAGATGTCATAACAACTTGTTAAGATAAGTAAATTAATTGGGAAATTAATTAGTGCAATAATCAAATGGGAAAGCATTATTAAATATATTTTTTTCGTTGCATATAAATTAAAAGATTATTTAAAACGTATTTGTAATAATTACGTATCAATTATTTTAATTTATAAATGTAAACAAATATGATAATCAATAGTAACCGCTGTGCGCTATGAAATGATTGAAGTAGGGATTTTTGGGATGCATATACCGACACATATGTTAGAGAGAGAAATGATCCTTGTCTTTATGTGGTAGCGTACGTGCATGAATAGATATTGTCGCTGATCGTTGGTACGTACCGAAATAATATTATATCTTTTTATTTCTTCATGTATTAGGTACTGTGCTATAATTTATTTATGTTTTAACTCCCGCGAGCACACTCTTTTCTATGGATACCCGTAGTGGGTCACAACGTGTGACGACTTACGTTCTGTGGCAAGCAGCTACAAATAAACGGCGATCTATTTATTGGCTCTTGGCCAATAAATAGACCGCTTTGAGTATTTTAAATTAAGTTTAGTCTTTTCGAGCTCGAGCTAGAGATAACAGGAATAGAGACCAGCGGCAGTTACCAGCAGTGAAGCATACGTTTTGGTAAGGAACATTATATAGCTTACATTGTATTACTTATATTGCATGTGTTTTGATTAGCTTTTTCCGTTGTACCGTACGATAGACGGTACGAATGCGATGCATGTGTGTTTGAATAGCTTCATTCTATCCTTTTCCCGCAACGGCTTTCCTACGTATTAAAGTGTATACCACTAGTATAACAGCCACGTCAGTTCAAATTGCGACGTTGGGTACATACGTTAGTTCTAAATGCAACTACGGGCCTATCGTACCTACCTGTCCCAGCGTTTAAACTAAGAGCGCACAGTTATTGTTTTAAGTGTAACTAGTGGTAGTCACTGGCATACAGTAGCTTTAGTTCTTAATGCGTTAGTAGCGTTAGTTCAATTAAAAGATTAGACAATTAATCATACTAGTTAAGTATATTTTATATTTTACTACTTCATATATGTTCATAGATGATATTTGCGTATATTTCAATCAACTGACGAACGTAACTTGTACGTGGTACAATAAATGATTTTTATAATGCAACGCTTGGTGCCCATGGTGTACACTACAAGCGCAAGTAGTGGCATTGGTTTGGCATACATTAGCGTTACTTCTTAATGCAATCCTACCCGCCTATAGTACCTACCTTGTAGTTACTGCCGTACAGTACCGCTAGTTCTTAATACTGCGTTACTCGCTCATGCTGTATACTACTAGCAAAACTAGTGGTATTCGCTTGGTATACAGTCGCGCCAGTTCTTAAGGTGACGTTACGTGTGCGTTGTATAGCTTCCGTTTTACCATTTACATTTTGCGCTTGAAATTACCGCTATTTTCCGCTGCTTTCCGTATTATTGTTTTGTTAACGATATAATTACGATTGTTGAAAGGAACAAACTCCTACTGATTTGTCTTAACTGGTTAGTTCCGTTTCACCTACTTGTTAAAGAAATCTGTAAATAGACGCCATGCAATGCTTAATAGAAAGAATTGTCAACTGGCTTAAGTATCCTGGCATGGTGTAGTTATTAGGTCGTAGACTGAATGATTACTAAAAAGGAAGTACTGATGATAGTTACCATAATACTTTGAATTTCGTATCTGCTCCAGCCTGACTTTTTTAAGCTATTTGTGATTATACCTGTCATCAACAGGTATAATCTGAAATTGGACTAACTCATCTAATTGTCACCATTAACTTATTAGGTCTTAAAGTAACTCTATTAAAACATTGACATTCATTCCTTCGTATTCCTTTCTATTCATCACATAGTTGATCTTAACAATACGGTCAGCCATACCCCTATTCTGTTATCTCTCTTATAAACTGGCACAATTTGTCCTTTTTTCCATTCATCCCGAACTCTAACCCGTCCTTTCCACATTCTCTTCATTCTTCCTACTAACACGCATAAACCATTCTCATTCAGACATTCCCATACATCATTTGGCGCCCTATGCTGACCTGTTGCTCCTCTCTTATTCATTTTTGTCATCTCTTCCATAACCTCTTCTGTACTTATCTCAAAAACCTCCCTTTTCGTTTTGCCTCTTTGTTATTCATTGAATAAAAAATTGCTTTCTTAATAAAGTATAAATTCCGCACCAGGTATCAACAAGGTTTGCTACGCCACTGCCTTCGCCTCCCCGTATTTTAAATAGAAATTATAAAATCGAAGTTATCCCCGAATAAATCGAATTTATCCCGTATTATATATCAGTCACATGGAAATTAGGATATTCCGGACAAGGAGTCTATTAAATTAATACGTATGAGAAGTAAATTCGTGCGAATGAGAAATTAAGAAAGTATGATTTGTCAAGTAGATAAATTCACTTTAAGCGAAATCATAATTCTTTGATGAGATTCTGAGTGGAGAATTTAATTTGGGAAATTTGAAAATTAAACGATGTACTTTGCTTTCTGCGTGTTGCGCAAAATTACGCATCACCTGACCTTGACATCACAAAATGCCAGAACGCATGCAAATGACTTCAAGTGTTGGATGTTGAATGATATTAGTCTGGCAAGTCATTTCGAAACTAGCTGCCTGCCTAATATTATTCGACGCACTACTACTTAGATTTGTCTTTTTAGTGGACTAATTCTGATTTCACATTTTATTGATAAAACAAGTATTCAGAAATAGAAACATATTGTTTTGTTATATCAAAATATTTCAAATAAAAGCGCTATTTATATACGAGTGCTCTAAGAAAATTTTGTCACATACAGAAAACTATGGCATTTCCGTAGAAAATTTTCTTTGTGTTCGATTCGTTTGGGAAACCATTTTAATGGGAAATGTTTGTAATTAACGCCATTAGTTATGCCTTTACAAGTATTAAACGGTTTTGCAATGTTATTAAATAACAAAAATCATAAGGTCAAGTAAATATACGCAGCATCAATTAATTCAATAAAGTAATGCAGTAGGACTTGGATAATTCGAAGATGAAGGGACCAGAAAAAAAAATTATCCAAAAATTCGAATTATATGTTCCCCTCAAACAGAAGAGGTAATTTTGTACAAACAAACATTTTACTACCTTAACAATTTAAGTTTTAAAAGTCAAATATTTTTATTTGTTTATTTGATCGCAGTGTTTGAGTCCTAGCATATGATTCAAATCTGTCAATAGATAAAAAAAATATTCTATATTAGCTTAAGCTTCAAAATATCACCGAACCTCATTTATATGCATCATAGCTTCTGCAGCACTAGGTAGGGAGTTTCCAGCATTTTCTTTTTCTCTTCATCCAGAGATGTATCATCCATAGCTTGATTGTTTTCCATCACCTGACTGAGTGATGATGTCTCCGTCAGTTATTTCACCACACACAACCACATCTTGTCCTATGAGGACTGTATATAGTTTTCCACGTTGATATAATTCTCATAAGAGACTGCTAAATAGGAAGTTGCTTTTTCCCAATCACCGAGAGCGGTTTCAGGTTCAGGGTCTTCTAAGTTTTCTCCTGCATTTGCTCTTTCAGTATTTTCATTTACAAATGCCGCTTTAAGAAAACATTTTATAATGGTTCTTTCAATAACCTTGTCCCATGACTGCTTACGTATTTATAAAGCTTGAAGAATGTTGATATTCTAATTGCAAAATCTCCGATGAGGGAAAATCTCTTTATGATGCCCTGGTCAATAGATGTCATGTTGGTAGGGAAAACAAATGACGTTTAAATTTTTGATTTGGGAGACACTGTTGTGAGCTGAACAGTTGTCAATAAAAAGCAAAATCTTTCATTTTTCATACCAAATTTCTTATCCAGATTTAAACGCCACTTTTCAAAAAGTTCATGTGTCATCCACGGCTTTTTCTTCGATTCGTAGGGCACAGGCTTAGAGTTTAAGTATTTAAAACAACGTGGATTGGCCGCTTTGCCGAACATTAATAAAGGCAACTTTTCCGATGCGTCCATATTTGCTCCAACAAGTAGGGTTCTTCGGGTCTTTGCTAGGCTTTCCGCCATTGCGTGCTTTACCTTTGAAATCAAGGGTTTGTCTGTAGCGCATTTATAGAAAAGTCCCGTGGGACTTTTCCATGGGACTTTTCCATGGGACATGGGAATTTTTTTTTTGGTTCCCTGTCATGCATCATTTCTTTAAATGTCTTTTCCAATCTTCAGCTTCATAAAGATTCACGGCACCACTTTCGTGAGACACTGCTTTGAAAGAAATATTATTTCTATTTTTGAAACCATCCAGCCAACCTCTGCTGGATTTGAAATCTTGATTACCTAATGAGGCGACGAACTGCTCATAAAGGGCCACTAATTGACATTTGCTTATACCGTGCTTGTTTAAAACATTTTAGGACGCAGCCGTCCATATTTAGGTTGTCAGGTCCTCTACTTCTTTTCCTATCTTTTTTACTCTCACTTCCGCTTCTCAAAATCTTGCCTTTGTTCGTCAAATAAGTTGATAAATTGTGCGTGGAATTCCAAATTCGCTGGAAATTTCAGATTTATTTTTGAGCCCTTTTTCTACATCCCTACCTTTAAACACGTAAACACTACCTTTAAAGACCTACTTTTGGTCGATTCATTAATAATTGTGAAAGATTTTTCTCAAGCATATATTCAAGTATACCGGTTAGCAAGCATTGTTTTTGCGTTTGATCTTCTTAGATTGGCTTTTGCAGATGGATTGGCGCTTTTTTGGTCCCCACACTGATTTAACATTTATTGTCGGGTCAAATTTAAAACTCAGATCGCATCAGTTGCGACAATAATTTTGAAACTACTAAATTGCCATTTATGGTTTCATAATCTATTAACCTTTCAGCGAACGGGTGAGTCCATGCGATACATTAATATTCCTGTAATTATATTAGGAAATGATATGTGAACGTGGACTTTTATATACCTTTCACAAATATGAAAACCTGAATTTTGAGAACAGTTTTCAAAAATGTATTTTATAGTTATTCTGAAAACAAAATTAAATGTCCTGATAGGCCTCATCCGTTCGCTCATATAACAATAAAATATCGCATTTTTATTTATTTTTAGTAGTTTTATGCGTATTTCAGTGTGATTTCTTTGTAATTGTATTTCTTTAATTTACCACTACAAACTTAAGTACATTTCCTTTCTTCTAAGCACGATTATGTGCAAAACAAAAATAAAAATTTCCGGTAATCGCCCTTATCTAAAGTCGCTTGTGTATAATATTCAATTATTCCCCTAACATCACAAATGCATTTCTGCATACAGATCTGATTTAGTAATTTATTCCTCTTGCTAGTAGATTCGTTTACCGTAAGAGTGAATAAGTTATTATAAGTGATCTCCAAATTTGTTTGGATTATCGAAGGTAAATTGTATAGTGTGATATATACATAAATATCAAGAATATTAACGTATTTTCTCTTTTTCTGTACGTTTATTTTTTGCAATATGTGTTGATGTGAAGCACATGTTAAGAGGATTAGAAGGCCTTGTTGATGAACTTTCAGAGTTATCTGAAAGTGATAATGATTCTATTGCCACGAAGTAATGTACGAAGCATTGTAAGTGACCACAAATGAGACATTGAGTAAGAGTCACTCTCAGATGTAGAAGAAGAATCTGATCTTCTGCAAGAAGGTAGGTCTAAATACTTTGTTGGTAAAGATGGGACAAAGTGGAACATGAAAGCTGCACTATTCAATGTTGTAGTGATACGACTGATACGAAGGAATTGAATTCTTATTTGTTTTCTTTTCTTTTTATTTCAGCAAGAAAAAAGAATTTAGAAGAAGCAGAAAATAAGGTAGATGCCACTGCTGGTGGTCGTAGGGATTTCTCACTCGTGCGGTTCGTTCTAGAGTACTAGAGCCTAAACGACGAGTGAA
>WYDF02006506.1:0-13867 GCA_009867245.2 Adranes taylori
ATATGACATAAAATTTAAACAGATGTCGCTACTGGTTGCTGAGATATAGCTTCAGTCCCGGAATTTAATTGCCACACTGTATATTTACTTGTTATCCACAAACGGACGACCAAAATTCATATTTAATCTCCGGTATGCAATAATTTCTACGAAAGAACAATCATGGCAACTTGGATATTCAGAAATAATATGATATTTTAAATGTTTTATGTTAAACTCGTTTTTTATTCGAAAATATTAGATTTACCTATACACATATGTCACATTAAAATAAAGGTATGTTTATTTTCTACCTAATGGTATAATAACCTATAGGTTTTTGTTCCAATATACCGATTATTATTATTATATATAATAATTAATTATTATCTATATATTGTAGCCATATTTATTGATTGTTTGAATTGTGTGGTAGTTGTCATATTTTGAATCTTGTTTAATTCTAAATTATGTGTCTATATTTTCTTTATTATATTAATTAGTTGTTATTGACGTGTCTTATTCTATTTATTGCTCCACAAAAAATAAAGCAGTATTAATCTTATAAAATGTAAGAGTAATTTTTTTTTCAAATAAAATTGTGTTATTCATATTCTTACCAGAAGGGCCCTTGTCCAAAAAATTGAAATAATCCTGCCAAATCGCCTTTAATATTATAATAACCAGTTATATCCAGTGCAGGAAATGTGATGTTTAAGAACAGGCGATTGTAGGCATCATACTCTACATAATCTAACCTGAACCGCGACAGATGCCTTACGGATAAATTTTCTGCGTAGCCTTGTAACCTGAAAAAAAAAAACAAAAATACGTCATTTCTTGTTTTTAAGATACATAATTAAAGTAATTAATGTTTTATAAATCAAGTGTTATGTAGTTCCAAAAGAATATATCAGAAAAACTAATGATATAATTTTTATTCACGGCCGGCTCAAAAAATTATTAATGACGACACACTTTTTAGAAACACAATTTATTATAGTTATTAAACCTAAATGTACAAATACAAATAATCTTATTAGAAATAAAGGAAAAAGTACTTAAAATAAGTCAACAAACATACTATAAATTTATTTTTAAACCAGGAAAAAATTGTAAACTTTAATTATACGTAATATGAATATAATTTTATTCATAATACATACTATGATTATTTAATATGAATTTAGAATTCAGTACATAAAATGAATATAGTTATTTCGGTTATTATTACATAATTACTATTAATATGAATATAGTTATTAATAATTTCGGTGTGATATCTGATTTTGATGCTATTTTGTTTCCGATATTGCTAAATTATTTAATCCATCATCAGTTATATTGAGCAGAAGAATGTGTCTAATGGAGTTAGTTTCATTGTATTATCTTCAGTAGACCGCGGCGTTGTCATTTTTAAATATTTAAAATATATTTGGCTATATCTCTAAAACTATTAAAGCTTGGCCATTCATTTTAATTATGTTATAAACCCATTGAATAAGTCCCTAATTACAATATTCCTTGTTTGGATGAGTAGCCAACTTAAATAAATTATCTCACCGTTGTTTGGTTCTTAAACTGTATTTAATTTCTAAGATCTTATGTAATAATATAGGCATATAATTTTACGTATGAAAAGTCAAATAAAATTATATTCAAATTGATTTGCAAAGCCAGGGGGTGTCATGTAGTTATACGTTGATCTAATAAGGTAATGGAATGATGCTATGTAAAACCAAAGGGTACTGAAGAAGGCTCACCACTAATGCCAGAAATGCACCTACACTTGCCAGGTCTTTGAAGTCAGTTTGAAATTCCTAGAAGCCAATATGCAGTTTTCGAAATATTTAGCACACCAAATTGTCAACAAAATTTTTCTAAAATTACGCTAAAATAAGGTCACTACAATATTATACTATAAAATTTCATTATAATAGAAAATTTGAAGAAATATTTTTTTTATTCTAATCGGGGCTTGTGTTTAAAACGATAACAACATAAGGGTATTTGAAGATATATCTTACTACCTCTGTGTGTATTCCTCTGTTAATATGTAATATCCAATTGTTGGAAGCACTATATCTAATATAGGGAACTAATGAGAGTGATAAATGAAGTGTATCTATAGAAGGTTGAAACATTTATTATTTAATGTTTTCTATCTTAATTTTCACTTACCGCTCTAAATATGATGTATTGTGAAGATACGGTTTTAGATGGACACTTTGTGGCTAATCGCTATAATGGCTAACTGCTAACTCTTCGAGCTATATAACTAAATTTCCTTGCGAGCAAAAATAAAACTTATTATAAGTTTGAACTGTTGCTAAGAATAATAATTATTCTTTAATTCACTCTAACTAAGAGTGAATGGACTAAAATATTCCGCCCGGCAAAATACACCGCAAGGGCTACTTTCTAAGGTGAGTTTTGTGGCTTTGTGCTACAGGGACAGCAAAATTTATTTTTCTCTTGGACAGGACGTCGCATAAGGCCTCGACTTATTCTCTGCATTACAACTCTACAAACATCGCCTTTACCAGTATGTGGTTCTATGATTCTGACCAACGAAGACAGGACGTCAAAATTCCTACTTTTAAATTTCCCTCCTTCAGATGCCTTTTAGCTCTTTAATGTAGAGTATTTATATAATATCGATGTCAACTGGTCTAAATGTCGTAGTGCAATTTTGTAAGCAATTGCCAACGATTTAACTTCGCATTTACAATTTTTCAATTTTTCGTAAATCTTTTTCAGTGAATGCCGATAAATCCCTTCAATCCGAACTAAGCGATCATAAAAACCTTGAGTTCAGGACCATCTCGATTCGAGAGATAACAGTACTGACTTCTTCAAACGTCAGACATTGTTTCCCTACAACACGAAGCAAATATTATTTAACAGACTGCACTGCCGCTTCCCATAATCCTTCAAAATTAGGCGCAGAGAGTGGACTGGAGTGCTGAAGAATTGGTTCACTAGCACCTGCATCTTGAAAAGATTAATGATTTGAGCATAAAAGATGGCTAAAAAGGCAAGTTAAAAAAGCGCTAAAAAGCATCCGAAGATAAATCAGAAGCTTATTCAAAATGACCCGTTTTAACTGCGAAGCAAATAAAAACGCCCCTCAAGTAATATCAATATTAGTTTATTTGTTTATGATCTATACTAGTTTATTTGTGAGTGAGAGAAGGACAGAGCCAAGCTAAGTCTCCTACACGTTATAAATAAATAACCCGTCAACAGCTGTTTTGAACTTTCCATTGTATTTACCTAGAGTAGGGCTCGTATTTACCTATTGAATCTTTTACTTACATGGTACCTTGTTAATATACCTAATATCTGTTTATCTACAGTATTTTTAATTAAAATATACACCGCGGTTTGTCGATCCGAATGATATCACATGATTTCATATATGAAGTCAATTTATCAGAACCCTACGCTTGAATAATGACTATCCTGCTAGGTTAATAGATAAAATACTTTTAAATAAACACTAAAATTGCCAGCAGTCTTTTGAATAAGAATGAATCCTCCAATGATTCCAAGTTTTTTACTTAATTTATTTAAATCAATTTAGCTCCAAAACTTTCAGAATTGTTTAAAAATTTTTATAATAGCATTTGTAATATAATTAACGTGTAGCGTTGTTTGGTAACGTTGTTGACACAGCAGCATAGAATAGATTTTTATCTTTCATACTCGTATATCATATACATATGAAGTATGTATAGGTGTAAGAAAGATATAGGTTCCACGTTTAGAGAACTTTTTTATTTCACCTAATTTTACCTTAGTAAGCCTCTTGTATTCATATCACTGCAATCCATTCCTGCGCAATTCAAAGAGGGGTTCATAAGGGTGTCATTTTTTGCGGTAACAATTAACCGCAAAAAATTTTTTGCAACAAATAGTTTTTGCAACAAAAATCACAATCTTTTTGGTGAAAAATTTAAAAAAGTGTCAATTTTTCATTGTCTGTATGTGCGTACGGATCTATGTTTAAAAATAGCGCCTAACTTATTAAACTGATTTGGTGGGCAGGTGCATCCTATTATTCCGCAAAAATGATACTTCATTTTTTTAATAAATCCTATATGGCGGAAATGTGCCATTTTTCACAAAAATTGAATTTTCAACTTGCAGGCTGAAATTTTGCACGCATATAATGCCTCGTATTAAGCATCAAATAAGAAGGTCCGATGTCTCTGTCTTATATAGAACGCGACATTGCCACGTTCAAAATAAAAAAGTACTTTTCAATATATCTCAGAAACTGTAAAAGGACATTCGAATTAACTTTATTTTATAGGCTACTATTTTATAGGCTACCCTTTTGATTTTATTTGAAACATTGTTTTTAAAATCACAATTTTACATATATATATATATATACATATGACGTTTTTTTTTTTGAAAATTTTGCGGTCCATTTCTCGAAAACGGCTGCAGAAATTTCTTGTATCGAAAGTTGTTTTAATATTAAATCGAATAAACGAGTTTAAAAAAATCGTACTATTAAACATCGGAGTAATTAGAGTTGGAAACAAAATTTTACCATCCTAAATGTCTTGATTCTTATAAAAGGTGGAAAAATGAAACCTGGACAAAGAATCTAAGACTAAGGGACCTCAATTTTACAGATGAGAGCAACTCAACATCTGAATCGATGTTCAGGAATAAAATAAATTTCAGAAAACGTTTAAGTAATACCTTGTTTATTTATATATAATTTTCTAGCCCTTGTGATTCTCTTTAAAACGATGCTAACATGGGTATGAATGGTAACAGTACCAAAGATATAGCCCCTAACATCTTACAACTTCGCAACTTGTCGCCCTGGCAACCGACATTCAATAATCATATATACATGTAAGACCTAAATAATAGCACATATATGCAAAGTTACAGGAAAAAATCATTTACGTTGTATGAGACCTATAAGACTATAAGACTGATAGGTGTTTTGTAATTGAATAAATGTTGTTATCAGTCGCGGGTGAACATTATAATTTTGGGAGAGATTCAAAATGATTATTTAATTGAGAAATTGAGTTTTAAAAGTGCCATGCCCGCAACTGGTATAAATAAAAGGCAACATTGCCACGTTTAAAATTTTACAAACTTTTTGATATATTTCAGGAACCATAAAAGATATGACTCTTGAATAAATTTTTTTCTGTAGGCTACCAAAAGCTCGTTCAACTTTATTTCAAACATTTATTTCTAAAATTACAATTTAACATATATACAGGCTGGTTTATGTTTTGTAAACTTTGCGATTCATTTTTCTCGAAATCGGCTCTTGTACTATATTAAATATCTTGGTTCCTATGAGAGTTGAAAGACTAAAATTTTTAGAGCAAGTGTAGAACTCAGGGGCCTCAATTTTGCACAAAGCGGATATGGAGAAAAGTGACTCAAAGCGGCAGCGGGGAAAAAAGTAAGTCAAAAACGGCAACAAGCCGCGCCAAAGCGGTCGACATATTGGCAAACTCGTGCAAAAACGAATTCACATGGCCTAAGCTTCGCATGCCAGACTGCTCTTTGAGAAATTAGCCGAAGCGAGATTCAATCCATAGCAATTCGTAGTTAATTACAGGAACAGAATGAGTCAATACCGGCCGTAGGGCGCGGCAAACCGGACAGCCTAGCTGTCCGCGATGTAGCTATATATGGGGCCGGAGGATTCATGTCTACCCAGAATTCTATGATTGAAGATCTTAGATTGAATATTAAGTATGAAACTGAATCGAAGTCCACTGCATCAGATCTAATCGGAGAACAGTTATATTGAGATATAGGTTGAAATTTTTGTGCAGAGAAAGTATAGACCTGTGAAATACTATCAAAAAAAACAAGATATCTGTAAAAAATGCAGCTCATTTTAAAGGAATTAGGTCAAATTTGATAGGGAACAGTGCTAGTTTGTTAGGGAACAGCTATCATTTTAAGCAAATTAGGTTGAATTTGATAGGGAATAGGACTAATTTAATAGGGAACAGGTCTAGAAATCAAGTATCATTTTAAAGGAAATCAGTATCTCTGCAAAAATAAACTCTAGGATAAAGCAGAAAATTGTAATAGTTAAATGTAATAGGTAAGTAATTGAACAACGAAACAAAAAAGTCGTTAAACCTACCTTCATTGAATTCTTCTGCTTCATCCAGAAAACATAAAATACGCTATTTAGTTTAAAAATACTAGGCAGATAACTGAACAACGATTAAAAAAGCCGTCAGATCAGTAACTAGTCACAATACATTAAACTGTATAGTGTTCGATGCTTGTTTAGTTTGCATACCGCTGTCTAGGTGCTCATTATAAATAATAAACAATGAATAGGTCTAGAAATCAGGTATCATTTGAGACTAGCCTAGGTATCATTTTAAAGGAAATCAGTATCTTTGTCGATAAAACAAAAAAATAGATAGCATCTTATGCTTCAGAATATTGCCCAGCAATACCATGACATTTAGTTTAAAAATAGCAGGTAGTTAATTGAACAACAAAACAGAAAGTCGTTAGATCAGAAACTTGTCATACTACATTAAACTGGAATGAAGATGATTTAGTTACGTAAAGGTAAAGTGCTTCTGGCTAAAAATTCCTTGAAACTATTAATACGATGAGATATAGTTTAAAATTATATAATCGCTAATTGAACTTGATCATTACAATTGTTTATTACTAATAACTTGCTGAACATGGCCACGTTTCGCTGTGCCTCAGTCTGATATAAATGAACCTGAGTCTGATATGAAACGGGCGCGGTATCGCTGCGGCCAGCGAAATGGCCTAATTGCCACGGTCAGCGACATGGCCTAATTACCACGGTCAGTGATTTGGGCTAATTGCCGCGACCAGCGATATGGCCGAACAATATTTCAAGAATATGTATTCCCGTATTCCCATTTTCACGTACTCCCGTGTTCTCTTATACCCCATTTTCACGTATGCCCGTATTCCATGTTCCCTTATCCCCGTGTTCCCGTATTACGGCCGCGGCTATGTGTTCGCGTATTCTCGTGTTTCCGTCTTCCCGTACTCCTTTGTTCCCGTATATTCGTATTCCTGTGCTTTGTATATATAAAAACACGCGCGTATTCGAATTCAACGTTGTGAAAATATTTCAAAAATATGTATTCCCGAATTCCCGTGTTCCTGTATTCCAGATCTACAGATCTACAGTAAACTTTACAGGATCACCCGCTATGCTATGTTAAAGATTTTCTGAAAATTTGATCGAATTCGGCTGACGTACATATACAAGCATCAAAAACTATACAGTTTAATGTATTATGACAACTTTTGATCTGTCGACTTCATTTTAAATTGTTGTTGAAGACTTGTTTTTAAGTTGTAAATAGTACCTCCCTATTATTTCTAAACTAAATATCATCGTACTAGACGATAACCCGTCGTAAAACGACTATCCATTACCAGGTCATATTTTATTTACCCAAATGAGTTGGGTTATTTGACCCCTACCGGCGTTTTTCGTAACCCAAAAGAGTTGGGTTATTTGACCCCTGACGACTTTTTTCGTAACCCAAAAGACTTATGTTATTTGCCCTCTACCCTACCTTCATTTTTCCATAACCCAAAGAAGTTGGGTTATTTGACCCCTAACTTTTTTTAACCTATGGGAGTTGGGTTATTTGACTCCTACTAACTTTTTTATAACCCAAAAAACTTGGCTTCTACCGGTATTTTTCGTAACCCAAAGAAACTTGGTTCAACTTGGGTCAAAAGCGTTCCAGGCAGACGGACAAACAAAGCTAGACGTTTATATTATATAAGTATCAAAAGCGTTCCAGACAGACGGACAAAGCTAGTCGTTTATATAAATAAGTAAACTTGAATTCTTTTATTAATAGTAAAAAACTATATGCGTCTATCTTGAAATTTATGGGTTTTTTTGATTTTATTGGTTCACACAGAGTAAAGTAGAAAATTAAGTTATATAATATAATCTAACATAATAAAAAAATTTAAATGCACGCCACTGCTAGTATTGAATGTAAACTAAACGTCACAACAAACTTATGATATAATAAGTATTAAAAGCGTTCCAGACAGACGGACAAAGCTAGACGTTTATATATATAAGTATTATATCGTTTGTATTTAGATTGGAATCCATTGGATATTGATTTTTTTTATAAATAAAAGATAATTTTTTTATAACATTTTTGGAGATGGGATTTAAGCCAAATTCGTTAGACATCAATGTCACAATATTATTGTCTTTCCAACGAACTCCAACAATGTTTTTTGTTGTATCAAACGCGTTGCACATAGTTTTTTCATTTCGTTTACAGAAATCAGAGCAGATTTGTTAGAACGATTAACTCTCATAGTTTCGGTAGCACCGATACTTGCAGATGACAAATTTTTGACAGGTTTAGAGGATGTAAAAAAAATTTCAAAATATAACGAAATTTTATTGTCATCATAATATTGCTTTAGTATATTATCAGAGCGACGAAATATTATCAGAGAAGTATTCATTTTCTAATGCTGCAACCCAAGCTCTATAGCCAAATCTAATTGGCTTACTCCTTATAAATTGTGTGCAGCTCTCTATGTCGAAATAGGGAATCATAGTTTTTCTATTTCGATACTCTATCAGGCTTAACAATGGAAAAACTTTCGAATCGAATAAGTTTCTAATGGTGCATAAGTAAGAAATTTGGTGTTTAGCTGATTTATCAATGGGCGAAATTTAACCATCACCAGATGGAAAACTACCAACACTTCCTACATATAAACTGCGCATTATTTTGTCAAAGCGATCTCGGCTCATGGCCGAGTATAGGCTTTATCTTAAAAGCTCAATTTTAGGTGTCAAATGCTAAATCCCCCCTTCCCCCTCCTTGGTACTGCACACCAAATGCTTTTTGCTTTAGAAAGATGCGTGAAACTAACTTTTTTACTCCCAATTCGTCGTGCGACATTCTGGATGGAGGGAGATTGTTGAAATACGTAAAGACCAAAGTAAAGCAAATAGGAAAGACCAAGCCCAGAAAAAATGTAAAGATTAATTGACGGATAGCAATGACAACTTCCTGTGTGATTGCTGTTTATGGCGATTCCGTCGTGAGATCACTGCTGAGACTCTGGTACGACCACGTAACAATTTTCAATACCAGCGCGATCCCGCGAAAGCGCCAAAAATGTCAAAGCGATCTCAGCTCATGGCTACAAATTTGTTATGAACATCTTCGGCCTGTTCTCAATACATACGTCTACGTGGCAAAGGCATATATCCGCTTAAAAGCAATATGCCAATAAATGTATACAAATCTGATGAATCTAGTTCAAAACTGTGCTCATTTTTATTGTTTTTGCGTATTTACATGTTTCATCAACTTTATTGACAATAACGTCACTTGATATAAATAATCAAAAAAATTCATAGGGTTGGCTTTCTTCGCCCATAGATAAAGATTTTATAAATTTAAATGAATTAAAACTAAGTGTTCCAAAAACTCCATATATTTCATACATTTAACAAACCATAGCCTCCAGCCGGTGAATGACAGTTTACACTGCTATGAGGATTGAATGTTTAAACTTGACATGTTTCGGGGAAACAATTACCCCTTCTTCAGAAGAACAGAATAAATAGTTAAGTTACTAACAATAAATTCATTAAAGCAAATAAATAATACCTTCAGCATGTCTGTAATGCCACTGTGACAAAATTAATGTCTTAACATTTTCGTTTTTGAAAAAAGAAATTTATTATTAAATGTAATAATTTACTATATACATTTTTAATACTTTAGTAGCAAAAGCTACTAAAATATTTCAGAAAATTTTAGTTTTTCATTTTACAATTTTTGTACGCCATGATTGATGCCGTAATAAAAGTAGGCTAAAGAGAGTGTTGCCCTCTATAAATAATTGACTGAAACATTTTTGAAATTTATAATAATTTGGACATTTAAATTATTGATTTTCTTAAATCAAAATAACTTTATAATAGTAAATCCTTTTATACATTAACTGGATTATTGTCATTACATATTTATGAATTGAAATTCCAAAGAAATTATTGAAGGATTATCAATATGTCAAAATACGTTTCAAATATCAGACAGTTAGTAACAAATGCGACAAGGTCAAATGCAAAAACTAAATTCTCCCAAATGAACTAAAAATAATAAGAGGTGGATTCAGTGTGCCATCAGTTTAAATTCTTTTTTATTTTACTACCCGAAATTTTTTTTGAGCAAATAAAATACGAGATAAGAAATTTCACTAATAACCTTTATAACAATGAAGCACAAAGGAAACCAGAGACACCCTCTCCAATTTATAGTAAATAAACCCCAATTAATTGTAAGAATTTTGATAGATCGTACCCGACCTGCTTCTTGATTAAATCATCACCATTTTTCCATTCATTGACATATACATATGTATATATATATATATATATATATATATATATATACTTGTTCTAAGTATTTTGATATATGATTTTTATTGCAAACTTGTGTACTAAAATCATGATTGCAGTCTAAGATGTGTTTAGCAAATTGACTTGTTCCATTGTGAAGCCTGATAGAGTTGAAATGCTCTTCCCCTTCGGAAGCAAAAGTTTTAATAAAGAAATGCGCATCAAAACCAGATAGGTTATTGAAAAGATCGGAATAAATTTAGCTAGCTGATAATTTAAATTGCAGGTGGGGTGGATTATACCTCTAAATTCACCAGTTAGGTGGTAATGGTCGGCCATACGTTTATCCATCAGGTGTTTGGCACAAATATGGCAATTTGTGGTAGTATCTAATGGAATATACTGCGCACGAGACAAGTTGGTCATTGGGACAGTAGGATGTAATTTGGTTTCATATATACGCTGGACATCCTCTGTCAACTTTTCCGTAAACACATTAGGACAATCAAGATTATTATAATTTACAAATTTATTTAAGGAAGAATCAATTTTGGAAACAATATAATAAGCAAAACTGTAGGGAACATGTTCGTAGGTTTTAACAGTATAAGACTGGGAAGGGGACGGGTCACAACATGATGGATTAGGAGCTTGGTACGATTCATTCAGCATGTACGACAAATGGGACTTTTAATTGTGTAGAATACTTTTCGAATGATAATGTATTACCAGGTCTTTTCATTCCAGACTTATCTTTAATTATGTTTGTCGTTGGCAATATTGTACAAACATGATTGCAATTAAATTTAATGTGACGGTTCAACTGTTCTGGAGTATAGAAAAATGTTAAATAACAATCACATACATGACTTTTACTCTTATGGTGTGTATGTTGATTTCCGATTAGTCTAGACATATTTCTTATTAAAACATAATGAGAAATTTCTTCTTCCTCCAAAAGTAATAAATTTACATGTGTGTCTCGTTATTTGCGGGTAAAATAAATGGGACCAACTATATGATATTTATTTTAAGACCGTAAACACTTAACGAAATATTATTTAAAAATTCAAATTTAGCAATATCTTTAAAAGACATTGGAAATTCAATGCCTTCTAAATTTATTACGATACGATAATCGGGATAGCTCGATATTATATTGGTGTTGTTCGCGTCATGAGGGGGATGGGAAAGAACATTAAAATTTGTCTGGTGGTATTGCTGCAGTTGTACGACGGACCACTACTTTATACATTCTATTGAAACTTCTCCAATTAAATCTAGGAAGTGCGATAATCCAATGATTCCAAAGATTCCTCCATATAACCCTAACTAATAAGTCCAAGAGGCGACACACTAACAAACTGAGCAGTCAGGCTTTGAGTACTTATAGACCGGATACTAGTAGACCGAGCACCAGTTAATACTCTATATATTTTGTTAAAAGTTTAAAAAATAGAAATTGTTAATAGATTGACTGTAAATATATAATAAAAACATTAGTCGTTTACGATTTTTATAATTGAGTAGTATATTTTAAAACAGCATTATGTGCTTTATGTGTAATATAATTACGTTGCCATGGCAACCGATGCTTCTTTATATGTTAATAAAGAGTAGATATCATAAAGTTCTAAATAAAACTGCAAGTACAGAATCGAATATTTAACTCCGTACATAGTGAAATGTTTGATTGGCAACATTGGAAAAAATATTCCATAATGTTCTGAACAAATTGCAAGTACATGTGTACTTGAAATATTAAATTGCGTAATTTTTGTTTTGCAAAACTGGAAACTGTGTTAGATTGTGGGATCTCAAATTTATTTAATAATCAATGCAAAATCAGCAAAAAAGTTGTATGTAAGCGTTTAGAATTAATTCATACTGTATTATTGGTCTATACACTATTGAAGAGTATATAAAACTTGGTAAGAATTATTTTTATTACATATATTTTGAAATTTTCAAAAATATTATATTAATTTTATATCTGGTTCTTAAATATATTACAATAAATAAAAATTAGTCATTAAATTTTTATAGATTTTAGTTTACAGAAACTTTAAAAAACAATAATTTATAAATTTAAAAATATCAGTTTCTCATTACCTATTAAATATATTTTAGTCACGTAAATTGCTATATACGTTTCTATTTGCTTGTAGTGAAAATGACACCGCATCAACGTCAACAAGTAAACCTTTAACAAACACCAAACCCAGAATAACAAAGTCATCAGCAAACACCAAATTCAGAACAAGAAAGCTATCACCATCAATCACTAAACCAACAACAGCAAAGTTATTATCATCATCCATTAAACCAACAATAGCAAAGCTATCATCAACCACCAAACCAACAACACCATCAAAGCTGTGATGATATATCACCAAACCTTCAGCCTCAGCAATTAACTCACACTTATACTGCATGGGTGTTATCATCAGATGTTTGAAATTTTAAAGAATTAGGAATCCTCGCGAAATATCAATTTTTTAAAACATTAGAAAAATGCGAATTCATTGGTGATTACACTGTAAGAATTACGTTAAAATTATTTAAAAATTTACTTAGTACGGACGCAATTTTATTTGTGTCTTGTTCGTATCCAAGAAGCCTCTCTTATTTTAGAAATTCAAGAAATTAAATTTGCTGAAAGATTATTAAACAATGTTGGACCAAAAAAACTTATCAAACAACGATTGCGAAATTATAGACTCATATGATGATAGTCCGTCACTACCAAAACAAAAACACATTTAAATGAGTAATATTTATAGTATACCGAATAAATTAGAATTAATATTTTTAAGTGTTTTAAAAATAATTAAATAATTATACTTATAAGTTAATTTTGTAAGTTTACGTAATAAATGAATAAAAAAAAATATTAATTTATTTTTATAAAAATTGAGTAAATAATTAAAATATAACTTACCATTTTTCCAAAGTATACAATTCAGAATTTAAGTGACTTCATTGAACTTATTTTAACAGTAAAATTTTCTGTTTATTATAAAAATTAAGTCCATGTACTGCTTAAATGGTTTACATACGCATTCAAATTTTTAAAGTTGGATAAAATATTTTTTCCTCAACTGTATTATACTTTAAACTGATTACGGTATTACTTTTAAAGTAATAAAGTAAAAGCTCACAAACTTTAATTGACTTTGTAGTGAAATCCTTTGACTTTTATATTAAATGGGTACATGTGTCTGAAATGATCGTTTTACAAGGTAACAATTAAGAGTTTTCATCAGTACAAAGTCCAATGAAACAAGTAATTATTTTGTCTTATATTAAAATAATAATGTAGGAAATTTTTTCTTATATATAAAACATATATTTTATTAAGGGTGAACTTAGAGTAATATTTTACCTTCAAAATCTCTGGGATATATTAATTTTCAATAATATATAATCATATTTTATCTTTATAAAACTATATATATATATATGCCTTAT
>WYDF02006517.1:0-13866 GCA_009867245.2 Adranes taylori
ATACAAGGCCCAATTTCGAAATTTAAATAAAGATATCTGATATTATTTAATGCTATTGCTTTTCATGATATGCTATGATTAACAAGAGTCATAAAGAAAGAGTTTATGCGATATCTTTTACGTACAAAATATCTATTATTTTAAAATATTGGTATCAAGTGGTCACTGCAAGATGGAATAGTTAATTCATAGAAATTGATAAACCAAGAATATTGAATCTTGTTCTTCAATCCTAGAACAATACAGTTACATTTCAGCATCTCGTGAGACTTCTGCTGCTTTTAAAAGATAACATAAAATTATGGTTTCGCGACGAGATTTTAGCTACTTTGATGGCAATAAGAAACTGTTTCGTCTGCTAATTTCTTATAAACTCATGTGAGTTGATTTTACACTTGCTTTGTGTTTTGTGTAAAACTATTTTTTTCCTGGACACAGTATTATTTTTACGGATGCTCTGGATGAGCCACTTTTAACTTATTCTTGAAGTTTTAAAATTACGAAATTAATGTTTCGCAGAGGATACATGAATAGTTAGCATATTACTTGTATCCAGTATCAAGCCGAATATAACGAACGTTGTTGGATTGTAGGGACAATTATAATCTATGAGACTACACAATTGAAGAGTTAGTGAATATCAACCGAGTAGCAGTGGCAGTGATCACGCCTAATAGTGTATGTGGGTTGCCTGAAGTTCGTGTCTTAAAAAACAGTGAAGCAATAGGACTCAAAACATGTGTTCATAAAAAAGGACTATCATTGGAGGAGATCCCAACCCAAAAGATCACACATGAGGCTGCCGCTCAAGCAATGAAAGTTTATATAACACACAAACTGGAGCAAAAGTTAAGACCAAATAAAGTGGGGTTTTTATTAGACTCTGACCATCACCCGGTGATAACTGAATTAAGTGTTGTGAATAAAACAAGCAAAAGCCAAAGCAGAGATAAAACTAATTGAATGAGATATGTTCATTAAATACAAAAGTTGCACCTAAAAGAGCAAAAGACGCAATTGATCTGGCGGTCAAAGAAATTACCTGTAACATCCAGGAACTCTTGGTAAGCAGTAGAATAATTGTAAAGCAGATAAATAGACAGGATAATAGCAAAGAAGATGAAAATCTAAGAGAGTGCTGCAAAGCAAAAAAAAAAGGGGTCATACACATATACACAGCAAGATCAAGAAAAATACCGCAAATTGCAAAAATACAAAGATAAGGAAAGATTTTGAAAATTGACAAGAATGATTGGAAGAAGAAAACAACCGAACGTGCCACTCACAATGGCTAGACTGACAATGGCTTAGTATATGATAATGACCAAAAAGCGGAAACAATGTCAGCATCTTATAGCAAGCATTTCCCAAAAGATTACGTAACTGAAGAAGTACTTGAGAACAAAATAACTAAGGCTATCAAATCAGTAGAAAATATATAAAATTCTTGTCCCTCAAAGGACAACTTAGTGGAGTAGAAATTGCGAACCGTCTTCCAAATTACGACTGTCTTCCAAATGAAGACGTGAAGATAGCTTGGGGGACTGGAATGCGAAAAAGGGGGAAAGAAGAAGAATTTAGACCGACAAGAGGAAGCTATGGAAAACACGTGGTATCTAGCAGTTAACGGAATAAGACTTATAGATTTTGCAACTACGAGAAGTTTAAACATACAACACCTTCTTTCGTCACGACGAGATCCACAAGGAAACGTGAGTATCAGCAGAGGGTAGAACATGCAACCAAATTGACCATATAGTCATGTAAATAGCTTTCGAGGGGCGCAATGTGATTCGGCCAATTTTATGGCGAGAGCAGTGTATTATCAGAAGCTAGCAGCTAAGCCAGGAGGAAGGTCGGCAAGAGAAATTTAATACGATGTAGATAAATTGAAAGCGGAACCTATAAAGAAAAAATTTAAGGAAAAGGTAGAGGAAAACCTACGAGTGGGAATTTGGGATCATAACGTAGAAGAGAGATGTAGTACTCTAAAGAAGACCGCGGAGGAGGTCTTGGACAGAAAGAAACGAAAACAGAGAGGTGATTGGTTTGGCGAAGAATATGAAATAGCCGAAACTTGGATGAAACTATTACAGAAAAAAACAAGAGCCACAAGAGAAGAGTATTTTAACCCCTAAGAAATTATAGAAGACAACAAGAGGAGGAGTGACTACAGTAGGTGCAAGAAGATTTTGAGCCGAAGAGAAGCAATTTTTGTTTAAAGAAATACTTGAAATGAAAGCAGGTTTTAACTCGAGAGCGAACTATTCTAGAGACGGAATTTTTGTTGAAAGAAATACTTGAAATGAAAGCAGGTTTTAACTCGAGAGCGAACTATTCTAGAGACGGAATTTTTGTTTAAAGAAATACTTGAAATAAAAGCAGGTTTTAACTCGAGAGCGGACTATTCTAGAGACAGAATGTGTAATCAACTCGGTAGCTACCATAAATACAGGGCAGATAATGGGTGAGGAATTTGCTGAATATGCGTGGAGAGCAAGTGGGCGGAATCCAGATAGAAAGCGAACAGAGGGGGAGAACTTAAGAGAGGGAATGAGGGATGATGAGGATATGCCTCCCGAAAAAAAGGGCATTGAAGAAATAATAGAGGCATTAAAAAAAGCAAGCAAGTTTTTAAACTTGGCGGCGACCTACTGACAGACCTACTGAGCGGCAGGAAATAGATGTATGAATCCAGTACAGAAAGGCTTGTGCTTTTAAAAGCTAGCGCGAGCTGCATAGAACGCAATATATAAGACCGTAAGATTAGAATCGCACGATTAGGACGGTGTTACTATATGTCAGCGAAACGTGGGTGCTGACAGAAGATTGTGAGAAGATATTAGGAATCTGTGGAAGAAAGGTTTTCAAAAAAATGTATGACCCGGCATGCATAAATGGACAATGGAAAATACGGAGAAATAAAAGCTGAAGAGACTATACAGGGAAACTGACATATTTTGGTTATTAAAAAAGGCAATTAAAATTGGTATGGCAGGTAGAAAAAATGCCTCAGGAGACGTTTGTGAGGAAAGTCCTGTATGTAAATTCGGGTGGGGCAAGGATTTTTTGAAGGTCCCATATGATATGGCTAGATGATTTAGAGAAAGACAAGTCCTGCCCCGAGCAGGATTCAGAAGATGGAAGTCCAAAGCGGAGGTGAGGCAAGAGTGGAAAACTTATTTAGTGAGATGAAGGTGCCCTTAGGAGTGTAGTATCATAGAAGAAGAAAAGAATTTGCGAAAGTTGTGGAAGAACATCTAGAAAACAACAGAATTGATTTAGATAAAATTGATGTAGATAACTTTAGATACAACTACCACTGATGGAGTTAAAAGTTTGCCTAAAATAAACAAAAAAGCAGTTTCAATTATGGAAAGATAAATTAACTCTGAATCCTTCTGTAATTCGTCAAAAAGTACTTTGTGTCTAAAACTTTCCTGAAGAAATGATTGAAGTCATGAATATTGTAATCAAGTTGATTAACAACATACTGGCCAAGACTCTGTATCATCGTCGGTTTGAAGAACTTTTGGATGAAACGGATAGCGAGTACTTCTTCACAATAGGATTTCCAGGTGCAACATGTTGAAGCGCTTTCTTCTTCTGTAGAAGACATAAAATTGTTCCTCCGTGAAAAGGATATCAATCATGAGAAACTGGAAAACAGCATACGATTACGGAAATTCTAAGGATTTAAGAGATACAAATCTACATTTGTATTGATTAGATTAACACTATGCTGCTACACTTCAGGGCGCTGTTAATAGATTTTAAAAGCAAGGCGTCATGGATCAGCAAATTCACGACTATGGCCAATTGCTTGGAAGATTTCGAAAGGGACAAATCTAATTTGATTTCTCGTCAAAGTGTTCACGTGTATAAACCAAATAACAAATAAGTTGAGAAGCATATTAAACAACGATAACTTGGAATTAGTATGAAATTGAAAACAAGCAATTCGTCAGACATGACAAAGCTTTCAAAAACGATACTTGGCGACTGTTCAACTTAGTAAATTTGAAAGTTCAACAAGTCTGAATTTATTTAGTTCTATTCATTTGTTTCTGGTTTTGTGCGCAGTTTCTGTATTGTTAGCGTGGGGTATTATAGAAAGATATATTTATTTTATTCGCTTTTTTTTCGAGATGAATACGGTTATCTAAAATTCATGTATGACTCTCTGGAGAATTTAAGTTTCTTACAATTGTGTTTGAGTAAACTACAATAAACATTTAATCAAATGATATATGTGCAAACTAAATAAAATACAAAAACCTGAAAGAGTCTCACAACATCAATAAAAATAACAACATTTGAATTAAAAACTTTTTAATGGGAATGCTGAATTAATGTGAAGTTTCAATCTCGAAAACTATTTAAAATGTATTTAAAATCAAGTTTCAGTGCGCCTTAAAGTGAAATGAAATTCAATTTAATTACTTTGAACAATTTGAATTTAAATTTTTTATATTGAAACATTAAATTTCCTATATGACACCTAAAGTTACAGCGACATAAAATAAAAGCTTGACAACAAATGTTTTAAAACAAACGACATTTTATTAGAAATATCCAATCTTGCGCAACAAACTAATAGATGGTGTTAGTGAATTATGACCTCTAGTAAACACTGATTGCGCATAGTTTCTTCAAATTGTACTACAAATTAAAAATTAAAAATAATTCTTCTAATGATTGCCTCAAAGCTAAGAAACTATATTTTGAATGAAAACCTATTCTAAACAACCTATTATACACCGACCCTGAATATAAAATCAAATATATACCTAAAAAGTAAGCTCCACATGCGGCTCATTCAATGTTATAAATTCAAGTGACCGTAATGGCTATTACTATTATTACATAACGCTGTTTAACAATGGTCATGTTAATAAAATGCATTGCTTTATTTATTGTATTCATAAATGTATTGTCAATATTTTTTTCGGAAAGGACAGAACAAACAACTCGTTGCGCCCATAAATAATTTCTATGTAATACTCTTGATATAAAATATATTTTGTTAAAATGAAATAGTCTTATTCTCTTAAACAATATATATATAACAAGTACTATTAGATATTTATAACGCATCGAACAATTAGATTCAGTAATACTGTCACGTTAATTTAGGGCGGAGGGTTTTCTCTCCGACGGGACATAGGTGAGAGGGGACTTTTATATAGGTAAGCGTAGCACTCCCCTGCTCACCATTTTAGGTACCTCAACTCCTTCGTTATTCTATAAGATAGCACTTTATTTAGCTACTTCTAGCAAAGTTATTAATTGAATATTTGACGCGGAAACATCTAATTGAAATCACCCAGTTAGCCCACTTAATTTAGAATAAAACACTAGGCCGGACCATCGCTAAGGTGGACGTACTGCTTTCAAATTGTGCATTTTGTGGCTGAGCGTCAAGCCTTAATGGTAGTCATAAGCCTTAATAATTCAGGCAGCAGAAATGAAACAGTTATTAAACTTAATCAAATTGTATTGGTCGCTAAAAATGTTTACACGCAATCCGGTGACATCCTTATTCATTCCCATACGTAAAATATTATTTCTTCAATGATTTCTTCATCATGCGTTCATGATGATTGTGTTCTTCAAAATGTGATGTGTTCTTCAAAAATGACTTCATGATTTCTGCAATTATATAAAAGAAATGTTAAACTAGGTATTTACAGATTTTACCGCTGTACACAAACTATTTATTTATTATTTTAGAGTAATGCACCATTATATCAATTATTATTTATATTTATTTTAACTTTACCTTGATCATCAAACTTGTTACTAACTACACTAGACTTTACTTTATTCATAAAAATTAATCTCAAGTTAATTTATCTGAATTATTCCCAAAAATATTAATGCTGTGTACCACACCTTACATTAGACGAATGCATAAAAAAATATAAATTTATGATCACATTTTAATTAGACAGTCATTCTAAATGACTTTTTTATTTAATTATTAATCTAATATTATTTTATTACGGATTATTATTTCACTACTTAGTTGGACATTACGACGATTGGTGTACGCCCAAAATTACTATTCCTGTACTAGAACTGGGCATCGCTTTTATGTATACTAATCCCCTTCCAGGATATGCATATTTTTTGTCATTATTAATTTGTATACCAATAGCGCATTCTAGAATATTTTCTATAACACCTGTGTGACATCGGTCAATGGACTTTGTTCGCATGCATAGCTTCTATGTACAATTTTAAGATTAATTTATCAATCTAACTAAGAACGTGGACAAATCTTCACGTTACAATATAAATTCACAATATAAAACAAAATGATTTAATCAAGCTTTACTTCGTAGTAATCTATTATATGATTCATTGGAAGCATATTTACTTCGTTATTTACCACAGAAGTAGAACAATGAGAGCAACAAAGTAGAAGCAATTATAGTTTCAACCGTTTTAGCCCATCTAAAAATTAAAACAATATAGATTACTAATCATGAGGAAATTTAAAGTGTAAACTACATTGGTAGGTTAGTTTTTAGAAGACGAGATATTAAGCCCACAGTGCGCAATGGTGCACAAGTGAACCAACCGAATTTTATCTTAAGATTTTCTTGTTGCATGGTACAAATAAACAATTACGCGCTGTTACTCATATGATTCCGCCATCTACATGCCTTAAAACAACACAGGTTTAATAGAAAAATCTTTGATCGATAAATGTAGCGGTTAACAGTTGTAACGATGCATATTGTTTAAGTTTACAGTTTATGCCAGTTTAAAATTAAAATAAGATATGTTGTGTGATTGGTCATCAAGCTTAATATTTTTTTCTTTCATTCTTTATTACATTTTTGTAAAATGCATCTATTAAAATAAACAAATTAATGACGTTTGTGATTTGTATAGAACAAAAATGGTGTAGGTTATAAGTTTTGTGTCAGGTCGTATGGAAGAAATGCTTTCAGTCGATGAGCAGATTTGTTCTATAAAAGCTAGGCACCTTTGGAAGCAATATATGTCATTAAAACCTAACAAATGGGTATATAAACGTTTTATTTTATCTGGAGTTACATACAGTGTTTTGCTATAAATTTTAAATTGAGGCATGCACAGAGAATTTACATAGACTTTCATACAATTATTATACTTCCATACCGTGGTTGAATTACTTGACAAAAATAGGGATACGTTCGTTCGGAACTGTGAGGAGGAATAGATTCTCCTAACGCAAGATGCCAACAGACTCTGAAGTAAAGAATACTCAAAGAGGTGAAAGTAAGAAGTTTATAACAGATTTTGATGGAACCACTTTTCTTTGGAAGGACAACATAACAGTGATGTTGTTATCCTCGTTTATTGGAATTGAGCCAACTTAAAGGGTCCAAAGATATGACAGAAAGAGAAAGAAAAGAATGCAAGTGCCATATGTTTCTTGTATTGTTTTGTCAAGCCATGATAAAACAATACAAGAAACATATGGGAGGGATTGATTTGCTGGATAGCAATATTGGGAAGTACAAAATAATAATGAGATCACGAACATGGTACATATGATTATTTTATAACCTTCTCTATATTGCAATAATCAATGCGTGGTTATTATACCGAAGATACAACTATGAAGCTCATAGATTTTCGGCCCAAATTGACTTTTACCTTATGAAGTATTGGTTCATACAATACATTGCAATACATCAATACATCGGAAAAATCTTTACACTTACAGAAAAAAAAAATAGAAGCAAAGAGAAGAAACCCTAATGTTACTCCACTGCATTCGCAAGATATGAGACTGGATGAAGAAAACCGTTTTCCAAAAGGAAATGAAGCAAAATCAGATACAAGAGCCCTTATTGCAAGTCTGAAACTTAAGTTAGTTGTGAAAAATTTAATAGTGCTTTATGTTTCAATAAGGAAATATACTATTTTCCTGACTTCCTTACGTGAGTCTAAAACATTTATTTATAATCCAAATACACAAGGATTCATATATGAATTATACTATTTTTTAGGAAAACAAATATAAAAACAAACAAATTTATTTCTTAAATATTTTTAGAATGTTCTAATAGATATTTTATGCATATATTTTTCCTATTGAAAAAAAAAAGCGCGCACTTTGGGGTTAAGTTAACATATTGGGCACAAATAACTTGGAATGAAGGACAATGAGAACAACAACGACAATAACACAAACAATTTCAGCAACAGTGATACACATGAGGAGAATTTGATAATTACTGTATATTTATTACAATGCGTAGTGCCACCCTAATCTTTAAACTTCTCATAATTAGGTTTTGGTTGTGCAAATTTATCAAATTCGGCTTTTTATTAACTACTTACTCATAAAATTGACTTATTGGCCCAAGTATTTATAATACATGTCTAATTCTACATGCAAATTTTAACTGAACCACATTGGTGTAATTATTTAAAATACGCATAATTAAAAATGGGGCTCCAAAAACCGTATTATAATGAAGTTTGTAAAACGTAAAACAATTAGTGTATCATATAGAAATGTGAGATGATTAATTGAATATATTTAAGTGAAGGTGAAAATTGGCGCGAACGGTGACTTATACTTGGTGGATAATAAGGGATCCAATTACGAGACGAAAGTTAACAGCTGATCCACAATAGTAGGCCGAGAGCAACGGTGATTCTAGACTATATTTCTCTTGGCTTGTTTCAGCTATGATCTGAACTTTATTTTTTATTTGGTCTCTTATTTGGCATCTTGTGCCTTTAGAGGTATCTGGTTTGGATCTGTTATAAGAATGTATTGAATGCAAGCCAGAGAGAATAAAGGAATGTGAACAAGAAAAAAGTGTGATTATTTCAACATCCTTATAAAACTCCTAACTATGATATGTTATAAGAAAAATTGAGAATAAGTATGAATGACCTGAATCATGATATTGTCAGGGGATAGATTTATAATGCAGCTTTTTATTTCCAAAATTCAGTTATTCTGGGAAAATGAATAAATTTAAACAATTTTTTGTTAAGTAATAGAAGATTTATTTAATACAATTCAATTTCGTCATTTAGGCTACTATTCAATTTCGTAATACAATTCATACATCATTTATTTTGTTTAAAATTAATTTTGTTTTATGAATGTGTAGAATGTTTATTTATTTTGTTAGCGCACGAGGTAAATAAAATTTACTGATGTTTAAGACGAACCAAAACAATATACAATACATTGATGCTACTTCTAAATAAAAATGTGTTTTGATTTAATAACAAAAATTAAAAACAGCAAAATAAGAATCCTAAGACTTTGGGGCATTTATGATCATTGATTACGGATTTGGGTTTTACGAGATTAAGGCCAATTTAAAGTTTAGTATCGGGTGTATAAGAAAAAAAGTAAATTTATCATTTCGAAGAATATTTAGTATTTTAAGTCGTAAGTCTAATTATTAATTAATATTTAATTATTAATTATCGATTCGAGAGGTGTTTGTTTGGAACTGGCATCAAATAACCTCATTAAAATAAATTTATTTACGTTTGGAATCTATACAAATGACAACCATAATGTGGAGTAAGTTCAGTTTTTATCAATTTTATTTGTCTAGTATTTAACGTAAATAATTAACTTTATCGGAGGCACGAAAATCAATAGCCAAAAGAAAGTAATGTTGGAAAATAATTTTTAAATCTGATTTTTAAATTTGAGATCGCAATAATTTTTAAAATAAATTATGCGTTCAGTTTATTCTTTATATCATTTTTTTCTTAATTAAATTATTGGTTCCTTTGTTCAATATGTCTTTTATTTGATTTTTAAATTAAATTAACCGATCCTGTGTTCAATTTTAAATTTTGTTATTTGCCCATCCTAAGGTTTTAGGAGTTTTGTTAACAATTCCGCATTCGTAGCCAAACCACCAATTGTAACGAAGGGATATGCCTCCGTTACAGGATCGGTTAATTTAATCGATTTCAAAAGTAACAACATTTTTCGAATTCGGTTATTTGATGCTAATTCCAAAAATAAACTTCTTGAATCGAATTATTAATTAATAACTAGAATTACTAATACTTCTTCCAAATGATAAATTAACTTTTTTCTTGATACACCCCATACTAAAACTTTTAATTGGTCTTACCCCCGTAAAAACCCATAACCACAATGAATGATCATAAACACCCCAAAACCTTAAGACATTTATTTTACTATGAATTTTGTTTTCGTTATTAATTCAAAGTACATTTTTATTTGGAAGTAGCATCAATGTATTTTATACTGTTCTGGTTCGTGTTAAACATCACGTAATTTTATTTACCTCGTGCGCTAACGAAATAGGAAAACATTCTACACATTCTTGAAACAAATTTTAAGTTTAAACAAAATATTGCGGAAATGTCGAAATTGAATTGTATTAAATAAATGTTCTATTTTCTTAAAATATATAATTTTCCCTGAATAAATGAATTTAGGAAATAAAAAACTATATTAAAAGTCTACCTGTGACAACATCAAGCATGATAGAGTTGTTAAATAATGATATATCATTATAACAAAATATTTTTATTTAATGAAAATTTGACGAAATTTAACGGTAATATTTTTATTTAACGACTACTACTGTGATAAACAAAAAACTTATTATGTCCCGAAGAAGTAGAACAATCTTAACTAGGGTCCCCGTCTTTGGATACAATGAACAATTATGTGTGGTTGCCTAAGGGTCAAGACACGTTCGGCCTCTAGCAAAAATAACAAGGCTATGACATGATTAGGTTCAAAATAACAATGAATTCTGCCGTGGAGATTAATGCAAATTTTCAATATTGTTTGGTGAAATCATATTAAATTAAGTAGGTATTGCTAAATTTGGGTTTTGGTTGCTAATAATTTCCAAAAAAAAAAATTATAATTAATTAACCAACAGCAAAAACAATTGTTAATTACATCTTACAGTAATAATCTTACATAGTATAAATTGGGTTAATTCAATCATTTCCCACTTACTCTACCTAGATTTACCGTACGTAGAAAGTTTTACTATTTTTAAAATTGTTATAATGATGTTAAAATAATTATATGAATATTTCGAAATAATGTTTAATAAAAAAAGTACTTAATTATTTGGTAACGGAACAAATTATGTAGGTTATTACAATAAAATGTTTAAATAAAATTTAAAATCTAACCAAAATAATAATTTGGAAATTATTAAGGGAATATATGGATTTTAGTCAAAGAAATGATTGTTATTATTTTGAGCCTTAATTGAAGACGGTCAGTTACATTTTTTATTTAAGTATTATTCATGTACATAAAATGTAAATAGTTTATAATTATTCATAAAGTAACTAAGTACAAATGGGGTTTAAATACTTTCTATTTAAACTATCTATAACTGGTGAATCTGAAAAGTAGTAAATGGTCATAAAATTCGCAAGGAGTCGCAGGATGTAATTCGCAAGGAGTCTTATGCCAGAAAAAGTAGCTAGTTCAAATAAGCAGCCCATTGATATTAATAAACAAAATGGAACGCAAATTTAAACGTATACTCATTCTTCGTTTCATATGAGAAAGCTAAACAAAGAGAAACCTACGAACAAAATAATTGATAAAATGTTAATTAAATTTGATGTAATAAAGTTTTAAATTCTAATATTATTTATTTAAAAAAAATTTTAGTTATGGTTTATTATTTTAATTAAATATATTTTTTACCTATTGTTGCTATAGCATGATTCATTATGACATTACTAATGTAATGGACTTCGTTGGATCTACTTTATCACTTTTGTGGCCGGTTTTGGGCTCGGTCCATCATCAAACGCCAGGTTGACGGAAGATTTTTCTAGATTAGATATATTTTTCACCCATGTATATTATAAGCATTACAGTGTTATTATGTATACAAGTATGTATATGGTACATATGACAATCCTGTACTTCGGGATTTTTAAATTTTGAATAGATACTGCTTTTTGAGAGACGCATACACATATTCATTGAAGGTGTTTATCTATGTGTTTTTATACACAGCAAATAATTTGTACATATTTATTTTAATAATTTATATATATATTTGAAATTTTTATAGTTCAACATTTATGTTTTATTTCAAAAAAATATTTAAAAAAAATTTTCGTTCAGAAAAAGATACCTACATACCTTTAAAAGTTGTACATTTACGAAAAAAGTTACACTGTAATATTATTGTATTTAAAAAAATTCACGAAATATATGTCAAAAAACGTTTTAAAATCAATGTGGCTAATCGTCTCGCTAAGAAAGAAATACTGTTGCCACCTTGTAAAATAAATATAGTAACAAGAATTTTACATTATCCATTTTTTCTAGTTTGAAAATTATATGTTTTATAGAATTTTATATATTATTAATTTCTAGACATTTGATTTTTATAGCATAAAAGATATGTTTCTAAAAAATATATACTTCTAATAACTTTACACTCAAAAATATTACCGTTAAAATTTTGTTTTAAAACCGTTAAC
This sequence comes from Adranes taylori, assembly GCA_009867245.2. Taxonomy (NCBI): domain Eukaryota; kingdom Metazoa; phylum Arthropoda; class Insecta; order Coleoptera; family Staphylinidae; genus Adranes; species Adranes taylori. The sequence goes on from WYDF02006517.1 coordinate 12,493, forward strand.
CGTTTGTAAAAACTTTGAATTAAAAAAAATTAAGCAATATATGTCACAACATTTCGATTTAATATAAAAATTCCGAATCACTAACCCGCCATCGATATCATGCCAAGAAATGTATGTAATAACAAAAACTTTATATTATATTTTGAAAAGTATATTTTTTAAACAATTTTAAAGTTTAATACTTTTTATGTTAGAAGTCCATTTTTCCTCCATCCTGCCGCACATCTTATACATTCCCTCTACCTCATTCAACCAATATTTATTTCCAACCTTTTCATTCCAACATCTAAACTTTGCAATTAACCTTTTATCCTCTATACTTAAACTTGATACTAAATACTTGGCCATCCCCTCTCTTTCCCTAATCGATATATTTTGTCTAACCTTTCATTCCTTACCTGCCATTCCACATCCCTCATCCTTTCAATGACCTCGTTCACAACTACAATACCTCCCATTATCTTCACAAACCATCACAAAAATAATAAATGCACTAACAATGATTTTATATAATCCGTTTTTTTCTATTTTAATAATTATATATTTTAAAATTTTTATATTTTACTAATTTGTATATATTTGAATTTTTTATGGCTCAACATTTGTGTATTTAAAAAAATATATTTAAAAAAAATTTACATTCAAAAAGGATTCATATTTTTTAAAGTTATATAAAAACATTATACTGTAATATTTTTGTATTAAAAAAATCACGTAATATATATGTGAAAACTAGTGATGTGTCGTTCTTTAAAGGACGTTGTTTTATCGCGGTATATTAAACGGGATGCCATTTGAAAAAAACTTGTTCAAATTGAAGCATATAATATATAGAGTTAGTGGATAACTTTTTATAAATTTGTTTTTTCCACCATTTCTTATTCGATAGTTTATTCAAAACTGCCTTAATAATAAATTGAAAAAGATTTCTACTTAAAATGCATTACCATAGAATTCTATATTCAATTATACCAGCAAGAGAATATTTAGTAAACGCAATGCAGCACGCATATTTTTAAAAGAGCTTGTTCCCATTGAAACATCAATGAATATATCGAGTCAATGAATTATTTTTTATAAATTTATTTTTTTCGCAATCTCTTAGTCGATAGTTTATTCAAAACTACCTTAATAATAAATTGGAATATATTTCTACTTAAAATGCACTACCATAGATTTCTACAATATGCATCAATATGCATGTAGCCATACTTAGGTATGGCATCATATTCTGGGGTAGCACATCAAATTCGACTAGCATTTTTACTGCACAAACAAAAGCCCTAAGAATGATAAGCAATTTAAAATTTTGTGAATCCTGCCGAAGCGAATTTCGCAAGCTAAAACTCCTAACACTAAGTGGGTTATTCATTT
>WYDF02006528.1:0-13865 GCA_009867245.2 Adranes taylori
AGCTAAAATCTGATGTCCAACTACCGATGATTTTCATTTTGATATTATATGAAACTGGACAAGAGCATTTTATTTAACTTAACAGTAAGAGTCAATATAAATGTATTATATGACTTAATGTTCGATTTGGAACATTCTCACATTTCGTTTTTGGACATTCCATCTTACATTTACTGTGAACTTTAGATTGTTTATAAATCTATTGAATATTTTGAAGAGTATTAACGAGTTTTCTAAGTACTTTTAGCGGAACCAGTTCTACTAAATTAACTACATGAATGTATTTGTGCTTATCGATTTGAACATTAAGTATCTTAGTACAATATTTGAGGGATCTGTTATAAGCTTTTTCCATGATCAGGCTGTATATGTCGTAATAAGGATTTCAGATACGGTACGGGCCTACCTAAAGAGAAATGTAGAAAAAAAAACAAATAAATAGAATTAAGTTTGACGAGTATCGCTGTTTCTCTGTTTTCTGTAAAAAGTAATAGAACAGCATTTCCCAACATTAGTGCTTGCTTCGTTCTTATGTTTGAATTTAGTTAGATTTCACTATTGTTTGAGTGATCGGAGGAATAATGTTTTCTGTCTGACTGGTATTGTGTTTATGCAAATTTCTATGGAAGTCCTGACAAAATGGAAATCTTTGATATGGAGAAATATTTACTAGGAGCTGGTGAAACTTGGAGTTGTTTGAATGCAGGTGTACAAGAGTTAATGTTTTGTATTCCGATAATACTACGGTTTTTTCAGCTTTTCCCAAATTGTGGGTCGCGAGTCGTTTGTCGATTTGATGATGGGTCAAATCGACCCAGCGGTGAGTCAAATCGACCCAGAGTTAATGTTTTGTATTCCGATAATACTACGGTTTTTTCAGCTTTTCCCAAATTGTGGGTCGCGAGTCGTTTGTCGATTTGATGATGGGTCAAATCGACCCAGCGGTGAGTCAAATCGACCCACCACATACGTAATACGTATAGATATATGAAAGATATAGGACTCTTGTTTTGAGATTTTTTTCTATTTTACTTTGTACGTCTCTTGTATTGAAATTGCTTCAATCCGTTAATAAGCAATTCATAAGGGTTATAAGGAACATGTTTCATATAAAGTTTTTTGTAAAAATTATTTTTCTTGCTCAAAAACTTAAAAGAAGGGTTGATTTTCGGTGGAGGTGCGTATGTACGGATGTGTGTTCAAGAATTTCTCCTTCCCTATGGGATCGATCTGGATGATATTTGGTGGACAGGTGAAGACTATGAGCCAGCAGAACGGTTTTTCCATTTTTTTTATTAATCCAATATGGCGGACAGGAGCCATTTTTTTTGTTCAGAAATTTCGTATTCAAACTAGGAGACTGAAATTTTGTACAGATAGAATACGTTGTATTATGCGTCGAATAAAGAAAGTTCCATGTTGGCAGATTGAAGAGGAAGCGGCAACACCGCTTACTCTACAATCTGGCAACATGGAACTTTCTTTATTCGACACATAATACAACGTATTCTATTTGTGCAAAATTTCAGTCTCCATATATATATACAGGATGTTTTTTGTTTTGCAAACTTTGCTGTCGATTTTCTCAGAAACTTAACGAAGGATTTAAATTAAATTTTTTGTGTCGAAAGTTCCTTTAATACTTAAGCGAGTTTAAAAAAGTCGCACACTATAGCACCGGAGTAATTTGACCTTGAAGAAAGGTATACTACCCTAAATATCTCGGATACTATGAAAGTAGGAAAAATGGAACTTGGGAACTTATACAAGACCAGGAAACTCAATTTTTCCGCCGTGAACAGTTCAATATACTGAACCGATTTTAAGCAATAAAAAAATTTTAAAACTTTTTAGTAACACTCTGTATATTTTCTTATATTTTGGTAACCCTCGTGATTTGCTTTACAACGATACCAAATATGATGGGTCTAACAGTTATAGTTCCAAATATATAGGCCCTAGTAACTTAAAAAAATATTCATTTGTTATTACGGTAATAGATTATCAATAAGAATACGTATGCTATGTATCACACACACATTCCATATGATTGATAATTGTTTTTGCTTTTAAAATCTATCGTACATTTCATTGGCCTTTATTTTCCGTGTCATGTGTCATATATATTTTAAATGAAACAATAGGCGATTGGTTTTAATTCGTATAAAATTATATATATATACATATTCTTATTCTTGAATTCTTATTCTTGAAAGAATATATATACATATTCTTATATCTCTACATACAATACATATTCTTGAAAGTTTGTTAGGCATATCGCTGGTCGCGGCTGTAGCTTGGGGCAATTAGGTTATGTCGCTGTCCGGGCCAAGGGCGTGGCCATTTGATATCACACTCATGTTTCTTTCATATCAGACTGAGCCACAGCGAAGCGAGGCCGGGTTTAGCTAGTCTTATACATATATAAATTAACTTTCCTATATTTGTGTTCGCGAAACTCGAAAACTACTCGACCGATTGACTTGAAATTTTGATACAACGTTACATTTACTCCAAATAAGAAGAATATATAATAAAAACGCGGTAAAACGGGAACACGGAACAGGGGAATAAGGGAACACATATTCTTGAAATTTTGTTAGGCCATATCGCTGGTCACGGCAAAGCGGCGGCTGTAATGCGAGAACATTAAGATCAAATCAGTTCAAAACTGATCAAATAAGTCCAAATCAAATCAGATCAGATCAGTTCAAATCAGATCAAACAATATCAAATTAGTTGAAATCAGATCAAACCTGATCAAATGAGAACAAATCAAATCAGTACAAATCAGTTCAAATCAGATCAGCTCAGTTCAAATCTCATCAAATTAGTTCAAATCAGTTCAAATCAAATCATATCAGTTGAAATCAGATTAAATCAGTTCAAATCAGATCAAATCTATACAAATAAGGTCAAATCAGTTCAAATCAGATGAAATCAGATCAAATAAGATCAAATTAGAACAAATCAAATTAATTCAAATCAGATCAAATCAATTCAAATCTGATCAAGTCAGATTAATCACATCAAATCAGTTGTAATTAGATCAAATCAGATCAAGTTAGATCAAATCAGTTCGTGTGCAGATTAAACAACTGATAGAACTATAGTGAGTACGGCAAACACGTCTACGAATTTTTTAGGTTTGGGAACAGGAAGAAATCGCAAGATCTGGTGAATACGGTGGGTAGTCGATCAATTCGTAGCCTAATTGGTGGTTTTACCCTTGACCAAGTAATCAATAAGAGTAATGCCTTTCGCATCCCAAAAACCAGTCGCTATCACCTTATCGACGATCGGGTTGTCTTTGGCTTCGGTGGCAAAGACACTGCATTGCCTGTTCTCTTTTTCTTCATTGCTTTGCCTGTTCCTTAGTCTCTGGCGTGTAGTAATGGCCCCACGTTTCATCAACAGTGACGTATCGACAAAAAAAAACATTTGGATCGTGTTTTTCTTCGCCAAAATCTCTTCTGAATCAGTCACACGTGTGCGTTTTTGGTCAATAGTGACTACACGTGACACCCATCGCGTGGATAGCCTTTTCATATCAAAATGTTTGTCTATGATGGCGTGTACACACTCAGTTGATATGTTGCAGCCTCTGCTAACTCACGGACTTTGATTCAATGGTTTGCTATAATCATATCATGGATTTGGTTGACGATTTCTGATATAGTGACGATATTTGAGGCCGTGGGTGGTCAGCGTCAACAACACTCGTAAGACCATGAACAAATTCAGCTTTCCAAAATTTTACTCTTGATCTAGCGACTCGTTATAAACAGCATCTAGTTCGGCTTTGAGTTCTGCATTGTTTTTCCCTTTCTTGTGACAGAACCACTGCTCGATTGTCGACTTTTTCCATTTTCCACAAAACACAAAAGTTGCTTGCTTGCGACGGCTGTAAAAACCAAACTAATTGTTCTTTATGCTTCAAATTTTGACAGACGTCATGTATTGGTTTTAACGTCACGTCAGATGTTAAAACCAATATGACGTTCGGGGTCACGTAGCGCCATCTATCGAAGCCTAGATTTATGTCAACCTACCCTTGTAATTACCTCCATAATGAATCTTATTCTATAACAGACAACATGTTCGGATTAATATTTTATTCGGATAGAAAGTCTGGTTCTAGATATCGCCGTTGTTAAATTTTCATTATTGTGGTTACCTATGTTTAAATATATTAATATAAATAAAATATATATTAAATGATGTAGAAAAATATTTATCTCGTTAGGTAACTGGATTTAGGACAAACAACCCTGAATATTTGAAACAGATAAATTTGTTTTGTAAACATAAGGTAATTTGAGATGCTGACTTGTTCGATTAGCCCCTACTGAAATTCGATTAGCCCTAATGATGCTTTCAGATTCCTACAACGGTAGGAATCTGAAAGCATCATACTGTGCGTGAATCTGAAGCTAGGTATGATTTAAGCTGATGGTTGATAAGTGCTTTCGATACATGTTGGGGCTTAAGCTGATTCAGGTTAGAGCCATATTCTTTTCGAGTATTATCGAGCTATATGTATCTAGATTTTCGTGTGTTTGTTATATACATGTTTTTAGTTACGTGTTTTTAATAATGTTGATCTAGAAGATTTGGGTTTATAATATATTTTTATAAAATTGGTCATAACAAGTAAATAGTTTTATTACTTGTAAATGCACATACATTATGAAGATTTTACAATTTTTCCCAATGAAGACATTTGTACTTTCTGGCAATAGTAACTATTCTAGTTAAGTTTTACTTAGTCCAAAGGTAAAGAGCTGACGGGTTGACCCCATACTTTGTCAAATTTCTAACCTATTAAAAGTAAGAATAGAAAACAAAGAGATTAATTTTACGAAAATAATATACATTTGCATGCAAAGTTATTTTGTTCTAATACAATTCATTTATGTAGCGCCTTTTCTCCTTTTTTGTTAGGTACAAGGAAGCAAAATATTTAATAGACAATGTATATAAGAAAGCGAAGACAATTTACTTGACCGATAGAAGACTTCTTCAAATGAGCAAAGGTATTTGGGCTAAACTTCAATATGAACACGAATTATACCATACTAAAAATAAATATAAAAGTTATGTAGCTTATCATACATAATTTGTTGGTGGCAATGTTATTATATTTAGACTTGATAAATAGCCATCAAAGAAAAGAAAAATTAGTTTATTTTCGAAAAAATACAATATATTTTATATAAGTTTTTTATATTTTATGAATGATTTTATAATAATAGGTTGTGTGTGAGAAAAATGTAGAAATTTGGTCGTCAGAAGTACTTTCGGGCAGAGAAGATCCCAACATTTACGTCAGGTAATTACAAATTCACCAAATATGAATAAGATATGAAGACAGGAATTTACAACGTAGCAGAGATCCAATCGAGGACGCTGATATTATAATAGCCTCGAATGTTGGGCCTTGAGTCATACAACACAATAAACACAACTATAGTATAATCTCGTCGGACGTAAATGAGGACTATCGTGTAGACGTTTAGTAGCAAATAGAAGAAATAGCAAAACAAGTTGGCCCAACCCTTGTTTGCTACGATTTGCTACGAAGGAGTTACCCTCACCTTTTGAATTATAGCTGGGTAATTGACATTACAATAGTCACCGCGAGGAAAATGAGAGGGGACAATTGAAAAAGGGGTGCTTGAAATGGAAAGTGAATGTTATAGCTACATTCTATTCGAGATAGAAAAATGGCGAGATGTAAAGATAGAAGTGGATGGTCAATTCAAAAACTAGATGAAAGAAGCTTCATGAAACAAGTCAAAATCGGAAATTGCAAAATACTTCAAAGATTTGAAAGATATGCTATGATTCAGTGTAAAATCGAGAGTAATAAAAACCTGGCAGCCACTATATTAGTAGAGTTTAAATGGCATACGAAAATACCAACGTACAGTGAAAGTTGTTGGCGTTGAAAAAGTAGAATCTAACAATACGAAAAGAAGACTACACTTGGAAATTAAGAAATGTCTTAGTGGAATAATTTGATTGATATAACCGACTCATTCTAAATTTAGATTAAAAGAAAGACACGTGCAGTGCAGGGTAAAGAGAAACTGGACAAGATCATAAGCGAGTTTTTCTCAATACCCAAGTTCCAAATGAGCGAGGAATGGTTGAAACAAATGAATTGCGTAGAGGAGACCGATAAGCGAGTTTACCGTACAGGAATTAGCGTTGGCGGTAGGAATTTTGGAAACGGAAAAGCTCTGGAGTCTGATGCAATGCGCAACGAAGTTTTACATTTTGTAGTATAAACAAAACTATGCATGTTACTAAAACTTACAATAAATGTAATGAGAAATTACCACTAGAAGAGAAAGAGGCAGTTCTTAATATCAAAGGGTTAATCACACATCTTTAAGAAACGACAGCAAATAAATTTGGCTCTTGCTTATTAAGTACAGCAGAACAGATATAAGATGACGAGTGATGGGGCGTGCGCAGTAGCTTATTTTGAAATGACAATAGGTATCGTTGTCATGAGATCTGTTAGTATAGGCTTATCATTTAGTTCTGAGTACATAATGCCGATTAGTATGTAAAAACAAAATTGTTTTACATAGTCAAGTGTTTTACATAGATGCAGGTATTCTTGTTAAAACTTTTGAAGGAATCGTGAAAGAAAGTGACATGTGCTCCAGTTAACGACGGTATTCGAGTATTTAAATCTCCAGGTAAAAGCGAATAAAAAAAGTTGTTCAACTGATTTACCTGAATTAAAAACAGCGGACGTAAATTATATTGTCTATGAATTTCATAAAGCAAAAGGATATCGCGTAACATTAACAAAATTGAAGAAGAAAATATCGGACAAATAAAATTGGAACGGAGGATATTATTATTCAACATTGGATTCGTAGAGAGACGAACACAAAATTATGAGTTTTAATAGAAAAGCGTGACATGAAGTGACATTGAATTTCATATTAAAAAAATGCTATAGAAACTTGACGAAACTTATTTGCACGGAGGTCATACATCTTCGAAAAATTGGACGGGTCACTCAACAAAAGGGTTGTTCGCAAATGTCTCCAAAGGTCAAAGACAATTATTGTTCATGCCGGAGGCAGTATGGGATACATATCTGAAAATCTTCTAAGTCTTCGTTTAAAATCATATTTTTATGATATTAAAAACATAAATGTTATATTAATGTACTTCCTTATATTTAATTACTTTATTGCTACAGGTTTCGCTTACAATATAAGCATCTTCAGGCTTAAACTAAATAAATTAAAAATTAGGTACTAATTATAGAGAAAATAATTAGTAATATTAACTTACAATTTTACTTAGGAAGTGTAGCACTTTTTTGCGTGGGTGATTCTGAAATGTGATGTAGATTATGTTTGAGAAGTATTAAATGAGTTATATGTTTGTCTGATGTTTTTAGTGTTTTGGAAGGATATGAGGAATATGAATAACGGCGTTTTTTTGTAGGTGAATTTGATCATTTGTGCGGTTGTATTTAGGTAAATTTTTTATTTTGCTATTTCGAGGGCTTCTAATAGTGTTAATTTTGTCCCTTTCTTTTCTTCCTGTAATAGTTTTAGGTTTTCTATTTTAATGTTATGGTTATATTCAAAACTATGTCTTCCTACGTTTGATGTGATTTTGTTAGCTAACTGTTCCTTGTATCTTGTCTTTCTAGGTTTTCCGGCGCCAATATAGGTGGCGTTGCAGTCGCTACAAGTGATTATGTAAACTCCATTCTTGTCATTGGTATCTGTTTTTTTGCGTTGCAGAGTAGATCGTTATTTTATTTTTTGTGTTATATCCACATTTTATATGGTATTTTCTGAGTAGTCTGCCAGTCCTTTTGTTTACTAGGCCATATAACGAGGAACTTTTTATTCAGATAATAAGTCACATTTGTGACGGAATCTGGTTCGGAAAGACGCTGGTTCGATCTTGCATCTATTTATTGTTACATTTTTGATCTAATCTAATGCCGGAGTTAACTACCTTCAGTAGCTAATCTTCTTTCACTTGTTCATTTAATAAATGTTACAAGGGTTTAGAGGCCCAAAGATGCTGGAGATGGTGCTGCTTCACAGGCCTCTTTCGTTTTAAAGTTTTTTTGAGAAATTTATATAGATACTATAAGATCATTTTCGAAGATAGGTATTATCTAACTGATTAGAGATAATCTAGAGATTAGAGGGAGATAGAGTATTCATCGGGGTAACTACCTTTATTGTCTAAATTTATATGAGGGGGGTGTTTTGGGAATAAGACAAAAAAAAAATAAGGGGATTTGATTTATGTGTGGATATTAATGGGATTTTACAACATACTGAGATTCAGATATTGATTTGGAAATTTAAGAATATGATTTAGATAATGATTTTGAAATTTAGAATTTGGATTTAGCTATCGACTGAAACATTGAGAGTATTGTTTTGGGTTGGGACTTAACATCGTGTATTCCAATAGAGTACAAACTCAAAAAAATGTACAGGTGGATACTTTTTGTTGACAAAAATCAGTCTACTTATTATTGATTATATTTTGTTATTGTTATGTACCTAATTTGTGATGTTACTGATTTAGTAGTATTTGAGAACAACATTGTCACTACTCATTAGTGATTAGATATTATTATACGAGGGCTGTTCTCTTTCCGCTGAGCCTAGTAAAGTAAAACACAGTTTATTTACAAAATACATTTGTTTATAATTTTTCAAAGTATTCTCCTCCACAGTCAATGCATTTTTGCATCCGCGAAAACCATTCTTGAAAACACTTTTTCCAATCTTCGGGCAGTAGTTTGTTTATTTCATTTATAAAGGCATCAACCACTTCTTCGGCTGATGTAAAACGTAAACCCCGTAATTTATATTTTACCCGCAGAAATAAGAAAAAATCATCAGGTGCTAGGTCTGGACTATACGGCGAATGACCCATTATTTCTATGTTTTGGGCATTCAAATACTCATTTGTTCGAACAGCAGTGAACCCAAGCATTATCATGATGCAAGATAATCCTTCCTCTTGGACGTTTTTCGCGAACCTTTTGTAAAACCTAAGGCAAACAAACTGTACTGTACCATTCTGAATTAACAGTACATCTCTCTTCCAGTGCTACACTGGTAACATGCCCAGTAATTCCAAAAAAAGTGGCGAACATCTTTTTGTTTCGGCTTTTTTCACAAACAACTTTTGTTGGAGCCGACTCATTCTCAGAGACCCAAACTGACGATTGTTGCTTTTTTCGGGATCATAGCAGTATACCCATGTTTCATCACCTGTGATGATGTTGTACTGGGGAATCCACCGAGAACTAAGCTTACGGACTTTCAAATGGTTGTGTAAAATAGTGTTAATTGCTTTCATACCAATCTTTAAAGTTGCTTGAATGTTTCTGACAGTAATATGACGGCCCTCTTTAATCATGTACCGAATAAGATCAATATTTTTTCTGTAACGGCCGTTTTTGGCTTAGGAGCTCGAAAACTGTCATTTAAGGAAAGTCGACCGAGTTGAAATTCATTGTACCATCGCTTTACGGGAGCGAAGGAACACGACTTATCACAAAGCACTCGATTGATCCCCTCAAAATATTCTTTACGGTTTAAGCCACGCTTGAAATTGTAAAAAACCACAATCCGATAATGCTCCTTGTTCATTTCCATTACTTATTGGCGAATGGATTACTTTAAACTTATGTAAGTAACAAACAATCACGTATATTTGACACCTGTCACTTGTAAAGAACTTGTAAACAACTAGATTGAAATGTCAAACAAAATTTGTTACAAAAATATCACAGTCTACTAGATAGGTTCAGCGGAAAGAGAACAGCGCTCGTATATATGTGTTAATGTTACTTGATTATATGTTACATATATATGTTACTTGATTTGTGGAAATACTGAAGTGGAAGTATTGTATATGAGAGCAATTTATTTACTATGAACATTTTACCAGTTATGGGGTAAATTTTGTGAACAGTGCGGTGTAGTGATTTAAGTATTTTGCAATTGCGAACTTTCTTTGAAATTGTTTTGAAATAATATTTTTGAAAAGTGTAAAGATAGTAATACGGATTTTGACGAGTTGAAGAAGTTACAGTGAGAGAGTAGAGTTAAGTTATTAAAAACCCTAGACTTTCACGTTCACAAAATAAGAGGGTTAGACGGGTTAAGAAAAGGGGTTTTTTACTTCTAAATGCGGGGTCATTCAGCATAGGGCTTAAGTGGGATTGTTTCTAGTGGGATTGTTTCTAGCTTCTTTAAAGGGAGTCAATTTGGAGGTTAATGGTTTTTGGGATTTGAGTAAGGATTTTGAATTGTATTGAACAGAGGGGGATTAAGGGGTTGATCGGGTAAGCTCGATAAGGGTTTATTTTTTGTATATTAGCTAAGGCATATTAAGGGGTTGATAGGGGTGAGTTAATACGGTGTTGTAACTCAAATATAGTCTCCAACGGAAGCTAGTTTATTTGGAATACAAATAAATAAAGAAAGAAGGCAATAAAAGGAAATCATAGAGGACAGTTTAGGAAAAGGAAATTAACTTGAAATCAATTAAAATATTTGGGACTTAATTCGGATATATAAATTTAAGATATCTAAACTAGCTGGTAAAGGCTTCGATAATAAACATCATTGTATATTTACATACATTTGCTAATTTCATTTGCTTTAATGCTGTAATAAATCGCTTTGTGGCTTTAAATTGCTTAAGTAACAAAATCGTATTAGCTTAAATAATAAAATCATCGCAGTTGATGATTTTAAGAAATAGTTCATATTATTACTTATTTAAAATTCACATATTTGCATTTATATCGCATGCGTTTGTTCTATACGAAATATATACTTTACTAAAAGTAAATGGTAGTCGAATAAAATTGGGTATCTTGTTAATCTTGAGTTTGATTTTGAATCTTCCTATCCCGAATATTTTATCCCTCTTCTATACAGAGTAGAGGTGGCGCATCGGCATAGAGGCGACGCCCGCATCTAAGCAGGATGTTGTCGAATCGTCCAGAAGATCCACGACCCGCCGGAGCATTGGGACATCATCGTAAGCGATCAAAACGACGGGACAGACCTCGCTTTTCAAAAGTAAGCCTACCGCTGACAAGCGTAGACTGGGGGGACAGAGCAAGCAAGCGTTATAGCCTTAGTATGTGAATTCCTGTATATGATTGGGTTTTTTCTTTTGTACTTTCTAGGTTTTCTAGGTCTCTTGTATTGTTTTTCTATTTTCAGCATAGTTTTGTTTGTTATGTCTGGTAAGTATGCGTTGCTTATGGCGATGTTTGTTATTATGTCTTTTTCTTTTTTCTTTTCTTGATCGTTTAGGAGTAACTTGTTAAGTCTATTGATGTAAGCATTAAAGGCGGCTCGTTTATCCTACAACTCCTACGTAAATAGTCTTAACAACTTACCCCTAAACGAACAAGAAAAGAAAAAAGAAAATGACATAATAACAAACATCGCCATAAACAACGGATACTCGACAGAGATAATAAACAAAACTTTGCTGAAAAGATAAAAAAAAAGAAAAGACAACCCAGAAAGTATGAAAGAAAAACCCAATCACATACAGGAAATTCACATACCAAAGCCTAGGAAACAAAAGGACTGACTACTCAAAAAAGATCACATAAAATGTGGATGTAAGTAGACAATAAAATAACCGATATACTCTGCAACGCAAAAAAAAAAAACAGATACCAATGACAAGAATGGAGTTTACAGAATCACTTGTAGCGACTGCAACGCCACCTATATTGGCGAAACCGGAAGACCTATAAAGACAAGATACAAGGAACATTTAGCTAACAAAATCACATCAAACGTAGGAAGACATCGTTTTGAATACAACCACAAAATTAAAATAGAAAACCTAAAACTATTACACGAAGAGAAGAAAGGGACAAAATTGACATTTTTAGAAGTACTCGAAATAGACAAAATTTTTAATTCACAAATAAAACTTCATAAACGATTAAATTAACCCACAAAAAACACCGTTATTCATGTTCGTCAAATCCTTCCGAAACACTAAAAACAACAGATAAACATATAACTCATTTAACACTTTTCAAACATAATCTACATCAATCACAAGAATCCCAAAAAGAAAACAGACACGCATCATGTAATCCTAATAAGCTTCATTCACCATGCAACCACTCATAGAACAACTTCTCAGTTAGTTCATAATTTCTCAGTGCTACACCACCTAAGTAAAATTGTAAGTTAATATTAATTATATTCTCTATTGTTAGTACCTAATTTTTATTTTATTGTTAGTACCAATAAATTAATTAAAAATAAAGAAGTACGTTTAAGGTAACATTTATTAAAACACCCTTATTATTTATCAACCAACATCAATAATTATTAAAAACTGTAAGAAGATGTATATTGCATACAGATTTGACACTTTATTGCAAAATCATGGACATACTGAACTACATTTGCCACCGTACCTCTGGATTTAAATCCGATATGGGTTACGGTAAAAATTAACGTTGGTGCAAACAAATATTTCTTTTAAATTAAACGATGCTCGAAAATTTGTTAAATGTGAATTTAATAACAACGACAGAAGATTGGAGAAAACGATGTGAAAAAGCGATCAAAATAGAGCACAAATACAGTCGATTCCGCTTAATCGGGACAGCCGCTTATTAGGGACGCATCGTAAAGAACGGAAATAACACAAATTTTCTTCGCTTTTTCTAAAGGCAAACCACTTGGACAAATTCTTCCAGAATACATAATTTTATTTGATGCAATACAATTTTATCTTTCATGTACTATATATACATGTTATTTTTGAAATTTGAGGTTTCCGCAAGTGTATTCTGATGAGTAGTTGTTTGTCTTCAGGGTTATATCTCTCGTGGTAGGCATTCCAGTGTGTCAACGTTTCGCCAAAGTAACAACAGCCTCGACAATGCCAGATGTGACTGGCGAAATGAATATTGGCAAATTTTTATCATTTGTGTAAAACTTTTTGCACGCCAATGTATCGCTCGTCACAATGAATCTCAGTGAAGCAACATGCGCGTACCATCCCCACCGCTCGCCAACTTATATCTGTTTTGCTGTACAATAGGTGTTTTTATTAAGAATTGGTGCCGGAAGGTCTAATAGTAGAAGCGCTAAGAAAAACATATTTTAAGAAACCAAATGGACACACAAGGCCCACAAGATAACTATGGGCGTTAGTTGCGATTGATGTGAAAAAGTCTTTAATTCTTTTAATGTACTATATGCATTAATAGAAATTGATTTTAGAACACGCTGCGTTAAATAATATTACAGTTTTATTATTAAGTACAATGACAAAGTATCTATGATTTAACTTATAACTATACAATACTTAATATATATATATTAAAAGTCTCTGCTTAAAACATATGTCCTTCCTTTTTATGATCTCCAACAATGTCAATATCACTTTCAACTTCATTCGTGCTTGAATCTTCATCAAAGACGTTATATGAGTTGTTTCCTGGTATCCTCTTTGGTTTTCTCGAATAATTTAATACTGCATCTGAAAATAGGTTTGGATTTAGATTAATATTAAAATATTGACGGTAGATTCGCCTCGAAGAAATCATTCAAAATTAAATTAATATATGATTAATATTATGTAGCATAATAAGATAGTTGGTATTACTTTTAGTTTCGGGTGATGTTTCAGACCGAAACATCACCCGAAACACGAAAAAAAGCCTCGTCAACGCGCTAGTCTTTCCAATTTTTTATTATGCCTCCAAGACCTGGGTCATCCGCTCCGAAGAACGAAAACGAATTGACGCCTTCGAGATGTGGGTGTGGCGCAGGATGTTACGA